>ML790107.1:164968-180430 GCA_009831015.1 Picea engelmannii | reverse complement strand
AGACCTCTTACCACTTCTTCCCTCGCTTACCGCCCTCGCCTCTTGGTGACATGTGTCCTCCACCTCATCTCTCTCATCCCTTTATCACTTCTTCACTCCTCCTCCTACCTTTCACCACCACACACTTGTCCTTCACTCTCCCAGGGGGGGGTCTGGAATTGGGCGCACAAGTTTCAACGACTGGATT
The DNA here is from genome assembly GCA_009831015.1 of Picea engelmannii. NCBI lineage: Eukaryota > Viridiplantae > Streptophyta > Pinopsida > Pinales > Pinaceae > Picea > Picea engelmannii. The sequence goes on along the minus strand of ML790107.1, from coordinate 180,243 downwards.
TGGAGCGCCTAGATCTGTGATCGAGAATTGATTCCAGACACCCCTAGCCATTCTTCCTTTAACAAAAGGGGGAAGGGTTCCAGAATGAGGTGGTTTTGTGTGGGCCCCCCTTAGACCTCTTACCACTTCTTCCCTCGCTTACCGCCCTCGCCTCTTGGTGACATGTGTCCTCCACCTCATCTCTCTCATCCCTTTATCACTTCTTCACTCCTCCTCCTACCTTTCACCACCACACACTTGTCCTTCACTCTCCCAAGTGTCATATCCCCTTTCCCTTCGCCCCTCTTGTCTCCCGACACATGTACCCTGCGCTCCTCTCCACTTCCACCTGTGCCCTATCCATACCCCGTGGAATTTCTCGTTGGGTGTCATGGCACCACCTCATCCTTCCCCTAGTGCCTCCACCTCAGAATCCACAAGTATTTCCATTCGTCTGCCAGAGTGGGTCCCCTCGCAGTAGTCCCACGAAGAAGCAATAGCCAAAGGGAGGCCGCCACATCCTGTAGGAGAATATTTGACTAGAGCCTTTCGATATCCTGAGAATCAGTTAATGAAAATGCAGAAGGTGGTGAGACATCGTCTCCCCCCTTAAATGGAAATCCGGGAAAAGACAAGCGCAGAGGTGAATGTCAGTCCTTTTTGACAAAGATCGCATCCATCAGAATAATACATGGGTAGTCTTCCCAACGTCTGCATGTGCAGCCTGACAGAGAAGATCCACAACGTCAAGCATTGATCTCCTGACATGATCGTGTTTCAGGGAATCCGATCCAGTTCCAAGTTTATGTAGGCATTTTTTTCATTTTTTGTATCTATTTTTGGTAGAGCTAAGCTCCTGGTTGTAAAGTTTTGATGAAGCACTGGTTTTCCTTGGTTATGTATCTATATGTGAGAATTCTTCTTTAATGACAGTCAACTTCTTATTCCATCTGGTTTCCATCTAATGTTGAAATAGTTCATGATTGACTGAGTCACATGAAGCATTGTGATAGTGTTATATAAATGTTTTATGGTAACGTTGTTATGATTTCTTTTAATGTTCTTTTGTTTTGAATACAAGAAGTTATTTTGTTTAAATTTTTCCTCTTCGGGTTGTTTGAAGCTTGATGCTCACAACAGACCTTTGCACTTTCTCATAGAAGTCTTCCTCCTACTCACCCTTATTACAACTTACTTTCTGAAGTTAAATTAAGACCTCACCTGTTCATGCATAGCCTTATTCCAGGATTTTGAGTTAAAATGATATTGTAATGAGTTTACTTCCAGTCGATCACCCTTTTTATAAACAAATTGTGACATAAACTGTCGGGTATCAAGCTTACTCCTGTTGCAATCCAGGAGTGGCTTCTGGTGCTAACACCTTCCATGGAAAACTACCATGGGGTTATCATGATTTTAATATTATAAGAGCATTGATACCATGTTAATAAATAGAAAACAAGAAAGAAAAAAAAAACAAGAACTTGATGGAAAAGGCTTGAGCCATCTCACAATGCCAATTTATAGTACATGTATTTGACCACCTCTAGATATAGATCTCACTAGAAACTCATTAGTGGATAATGACAGCAACTCATTAGTAAATAAGGATGACAAGTCATAAGAAGGTGGTCTCAGACTTTGTGATTGTCTAAGGACCCATATTTTAACAAAATTTTAGTGAAAACGTGGATCACTATCCATTAAAGATAAAGCGACTATTTTCGTAGGAAAATTTTAATTTTTTTCCACTTAGATCTTATGATCTCCTCATTGGTATGGACTGGTTGGAAGAACATTGAGTTAAATTTGATTTCTACAAAAAAAAATTTGGTGCATTGATGAAGATGAAAACTCAAGGAAAGTAAGAAGCATTACAAAGGTAATATCTACTAGGAAAAAATCAACCTTGAAATTGAAGAAATATTTTAAGAATTGTAATTTAATACATCCACATATTAGAACCAAGAGAAGATAAAGGCTCAAATCTTGAAGATTATCATGTAAATGAAAGACTTTAGTGATATATTTTCGGATGAAGTGCCAAGACTTCCTCCACTAAGGGATATTGATTTCTTAATTGATCTTGTGCTTAAGATACTCCAATGTTCAAGACCCCTTATAAAGTGAGTACAAGATTATTGGAGATGAAAATGAAATTGTAAGATTTGCTAAAAAAAATGGATCCATTCAACCAAGCGTGTCCCCATGGAGATAATCCATGTTGTTTGTGAAAAATAAAGATAAAACTTCCAATATGTGTATTGAAAAAAACCATTTGAATGAAGTTAGAGTAAAGAACAAGTATCTATTGTCTTGAATTAATGACTTGTTAGATGAAATGAGAGGGGTAGAAGTCTTCTCAAAGATTGATACGGGATCTCGATATCGTCAAGTCATAATTAAAGAAGAACATATCCATAAGAATGAAGTATGTACATTATGAATTTGTTGCAGTGACATTTGGTTTCACATATGTACCAATGACATTCATCTGTCTCATGAATAGTGTTTTTTTGCAAGTGTTTGGATATGCTTTTTCTTGTTTTTTGGATGATATACTAATTTATTGTGATTGTAAAAAAAAATCATGAGAATCACTTTAGGATGGTTTTCCAAGTGCTAAGAGTGCATAATTCGTATAGAAAACTAATAAAATGTGATTTTTGTCAGAAGAAGATTCATTATTTGGGTCACATTATTTTAGAAGAAGGAATATTTGTGGATCAAAAGAAGATTGAGGCCATAATGAATTATCCCACACCAAGGAATCTAATGGATGTTAGATCCTTGATGGCTATTACTAAAGGTTTATTGGGGGAGTTTCAAAATTTTCATACCCAATTACTTCTTTGCAAAAGAAAAGGATCAAATTTGAATGATCCTATGAATGTGAGGAAATATTTAATCTATTGATAAATCTTCTTAAAAATGTCGTGATCAAGAAAAATTATAAACCTAGATAAATATTTTTTTGTGTGCATTGATATGTGCACTGAAGGACTTGGTGGAGTTCTAATGAAACATAATTACATAGTATGCAATGAGTCATATAAATCAAAATAGCATGAGAAAAATATGTTACTCATGACTTAGAAATTGTGGTACTGCATGCTTTGAAAATATGAAGGAAATACATGATTGATAAGATATTTGATCTTAGATTGATCATCATATTTTGAAGTATTTATTTTACCAGCCAAACTTTAATGTTAGGAAAGGTATATGAATGGATTTTTTTATGTGAATTTGATTTTGAGATCAAGTGCATAAAAGGAAAAAAAGAAAAGGTGTTAATGCACTTTGTAGAAAGACACGGGTAATAGTTGTCAATATTTTTGTGGATCCAAAGAAGATTGAGGCCATAATGAATTATCCCACACCAAGGAATGTAATGGATGTTATATCCTTGATGGATGTTGTTGGCTATTACTAGAGGTTTATTGGGGGAGTTTCGAAATTTTCATACCCAATTACTTCTTTGCAAAAGAAAGGGATCAAATTTGAATGATCCTATGAATGTGAGGAAAGATTTAATATATTAATAAAGCTTCTTAAAATTGTCATGATCAAGAAAAATTATAAATCTAGATAAATATTTTGTTATGTGCATTGATATGTTCAGTAAAGGATTTGGTGGAGTTATAATGAAACATAATTACATAGTATGCAGTGAGACATATAAATCAAAATAGCATGAGAAAAATATGTTACTCATGACTTAGAACTTGTGGTATTGCATGCTTTGAAAATATGAAGGAAATACATGATTGATAAGAGATTTGAGCTTAGATTGATCATCATATCTTGAAGTATTTATTTCACCAGCCAAACTTAAATGTTAGGAAAGGTAGATGGTTGGATTTTTTTTATGTGAATTTGATTTTGAGATCAAGTGCATAAAAGGAAAAAAATAAAAGGTGTTAATGTACTTTGCAGAAAGACACTTGTAATAGTTGTCAGTATTTTCAAATCACATTTGAAAAAGAGAGTTATTGATTACCTTGTTGAAGATGAACATTATATCCAAGTTGAATATGGACTGCAGTAAGAGAAAGAAAACAAGTATGAAGGTTATTAGGTAAATGATGATGGTTTTATTATTTATAAAATTAGAATATATATTCCCCAATTCTTTAGAGTCAAGAATAATTATCATGGATGAAATACAAATGATGTCATATTATGGATATTTAGGCTACCAGAAAATGATTGCTACAAGAAGAAATATATAATTTTGTTCTAGGATGAAAAAAGAAGTTGTTGAATACATTTTTAGATGTATGACATTTTAGCAAGTTCAGGCTAGACATCAACACCCAATAGGTTTGTTGTAACCTTTTCCACTTCTAGAATGGAGATGGGAGGTAATAACTATGTATTTTATTATTGAAATTCCATGAATAATATGGAAACATTACTATATCATGGTTGTGGTGGATAAATTAACCAAAGTAGTACATTCAATTCCTGGTATATTTACTTAGAAGGATACTAACAATGCAAAATATTCATGAGAGAAGTTTTTATATTGCATGGGATACCGAATGAAATTGTTTATGACAATGATACCAAGTTTACTTCTATTTTTTGAAATATTTTTGGAGAATGGACACCAAGATAAAGTTTATGTTGTATACCATCCAAAAACAAACATGCATAATGAAAGAGTGAATCAAATGTTTGAATAATGCTTCACTTGTATGACATAGATAAAACATTAGAGTGAAAATATTATTTTCACTTGGTGGAGTTTACACATAACAGTGGGCATCATGCATCATTAAGGATGTGTGCATTTGAAGCTTTATATGTGAGAATGTACAATAATTTAGTAATTTGAGATAATCTAGTAAACAAAATTATTCTTGGGCCACTAATGTTAAGGGATTCAATGGAGTAATAAATTGATAGAATAAGGAAAATTTTGAAAGCATCCAAAAGTATGCGATAAATTTACGTAGATAAGAATAAAATACATAGACAATTCAGTGTTGGGGATCACTTCTTCATTAGAGTGAACCTAAGGAAGAGGTCCTTGAATATTGGAAGTTGTACCAAGATGGAATATACATATTGTAGGCCATCTAAAATCCTTGATAAGATAAGGATAGTGGCATATAGACTTTCATAACATTCTAACATTGGAGATCATAATTTTTTCCATGTTTTTTTACTCAAGAAATATGCACATGATCTTAAAAAGTGATTGATTGGGTTATGTCTAGGTGGAACATGGGCGAGATTTCAACCATAGGCATTATGCATCCTTGAAAAGAAAGTAAAATTTATTTTTAATTGATCCATATGAAAGATAAAGGTACATTAGAAACTCTTTGGTCCTGATGGAGCTATGTGGGGGATAAAGGATTCCATGAAGGAGGCATACCCATTTTTATTTTGATCTCAAGTTCCATTGACGATTGTTCCATTTGAAAGGGGAGGGAATGCAATTTGACTACTGGAATGTATTGGATTAACTAAAAAATAAATTGTAAATGGTTATGATGATGGGAGTCAAGAAATGTGAGAGTAGATAAATCAACATATTTTTAAATGTTCTAAATACACTAATATGGATTCCTAGTGTGGAGCTCAAGGCCAAGGTCTAAATAATGAATGGCTAACCATGCATATTATTGTTGAACTAAAGTAATTTATATAAATATTATTGTTGGAGTATAATATATAATTATCTAATATGTTTGTAGAGAGCATGAGAAGGGTTATGATTCCACTTGAGGGGGGGATAAAAGGGGTTCCATGGAAAAATAAATCCCCTATTTTGAAGTGTTATCCTTAGTTCTCATTTTGTTCAATCATGTGCCATAGATAAATCCATTTACCTCCATTGACTTAGAAAACAATCAATAAATTCATGTAGATGTTGGTGGGGAAGTATTTTCATGTAGTTATGAAAGTGTTGGATAAGTAAAATCTTCACAAGGAAGTTTAAGAGTACACAATTCTTAAATTATTAGAGGGAATTTCAACCATCATTTCCCTCAAATATCCCTTTCCCATTCATTCCATTTCTTTTGCTCACTCTCACATTCATGCTTTAGAATTATTGTGTTGTGATATTTATTTCTAACCAATGGAATAACAACTACATTTGGGGATAAAAATCAACATTAATTTTGACATAAACACTTTGTATTATTTTTCACTTCAGAATTAGTTATAACTACAAAAAGAAAGTTACAATTGTTGATAGATTGACGTTTGTAAACATTTTGTAATCGGGATGGGTTTGGTGATTTCCCTGTTCCACTCCAGTCATCATTACCATAACCTTTTATCCCATTGACATTTCAAATGACATTTTGTCAATGCTAAGTTGTCAATATATTGATTCCTTAGCATCGATTCAATTGTCTCCATATTGTAATGCTAGTGAACTTAGGTGTCAAAAAGACATCATTTTACTATAGATGAAAAAGGAAAAATTAGTATGGAAATATGGAAAAGAGAATAATGAAAAAGGAAAACTAGTTCTTAGGTTAAAAGGGGAAAAGAAAAATAGCACAAACATAATACATAGGTTAAAAATGAAGCATCGTAGTACAGTTAAAGAGGGAATATTTTGTACCTCTACCTACTATCGTATTTAGTACTTGGTGAAATCTTATTCTCCCTTAAATCGAAATTAATATATGTCCAATAGTGGTGATGACAATCCATAAGAAATGTAGAGAGGAGCTAAGGAAATTATCAAAATATTTAGGGTTAAGATTGGTGATTAATTCTGATGAATATGATGATTTTGAACATTTTAACACTTCATGAGACCCTAATATATAGAAACTATCTTGGAAAGGTATTGGCATATATATATATATATATATATATATAATCACAAAGGTCAACATGTTTAATGGGGTCCTAGAAAATATTACTAATTAGAGTGATCAAAATGAAGTTCATGATAATATTCCCATTGATGATGTAATGCCCCCAAGGCCGAGCCATGTTTTAAATTATGTCTATGAAGTATAAAGCTTTCATTCTGAATTGTAAATATGTTTTATAGGCTGGTGAGCCAAGTTTATATAAGCTGGTGGGCTTATGTGTTATTAGGCTGGAGAGCCTAAGTGTTAAGGCTGGGAGCCTATTTTTGTATATGTAATCATGCAGAACATTAATAAAAATATAAACACCGCTGCGTGCAGACCGACCACGATGAATGAGTCATGGGGGACTAAGCTTCCACAGAGTGGGTAAGGGATTGGGGGATGGAAGGTTGGGAAGAGAGGCTAAGTGTTGAGCCTAGGGGCTAAGCCTAGGGGCTTAAGTCCTTGGGAATAATATTTTAATATTATTCCAAAAGAATCCATGCGAAATCTATGTTTTGTCCTAAGTTCCTGGGGAGGAACGGATGCTGATGGAATGCATGCAGCTTCATGGGTGACATGTGTCAACCCAGGTGCATGCAATTTAACCTAGGAAATGAGTCATGTTGGGGGTTCACTTCCCATTCTTTCCAGGGACGGTTGCATCTGAGTGGGTTCGTTCTCCATTCTGTTGTTCATTGTCTAAACTATGTGACCTCTACGTCTGAGCTCGACATATCACACACAACACTGAAAATCGAAACCATGAGACCTCTGTGATTGTCCGGTGTATTCCCGTAAATTCCATCTGGTCTCTGTGTTTGGCCTCCATCCTCGACCTTTGCATAAATTCCTGTCACGCATCCTGTAACCGATAAACCATGAGCCAATTTGTGTCTTATGTAGAACTCGACACCTAGACAATCGCCTGAGCATGCTATGTTTTAGGGTCTGGTCGTTTCCATTTGTGGGACTATGCCCATTTTCTGTTGTGGTCGTCATCCTGGCGTCAACTAAGTGCTTGATGTTGTTGCAGTTTCCCTCACCCGGTTGGAATTGAGTAGAAGGGTGTGCTGAAGAAGTGGGTTGTCAGGCCCGTGGTAGAAGAAGCAGGTTGTCAGGCCTATGAGCAACTCCCTCCAGGTGAGAGAGTCTGTTGGGAAGTGGTTTTCCCCCAGAGAGAGTCCAACACCAGCTTCAGATCTCTGAGAATTCCTGATCCAGCCTGTTGTCGAGACCCAGAGAGGTAGGTGAAGCACCGATGGACTGTGCTTGTGAAGGTGTATACTCCCGGGAAGAACATGCATGTGGGTAATGAGATTCTGTTAGTAGTGGGCGTAAGAAGGCATCCTGGAAAGAATCCTTCCAGTTATCCTATGCAGTTTTCCCTGTAACCTCAGCCTAGACTAGGATTCCTTGCCTTGGGTGGATCTTAGTCCCATATCGGGGGTGACCTACTGCTGAGAGTGATGAGAAGCATGGTCTAAGTCTAGGAGGTTCATGGAAGGCTTGCACATAGTTGGTGGAATTACCACGGTTTCAAATATAAGTATCATCTTATGCTTAATATTATGTTTTGCATGTCTGTGATGCTTATATGTATCATGTATTTTGTTGTGCATATGAATTACTGTAAATGCCAGGGATTATTTATGTTAGTAGTAATATTGTGTTTGCTTTGAGTTAAATGTGTTTAATTTGATTTAAATGCATGTTATTAATTAAGTATGAGAATGATGTTGTTCCACACAATAGCGTTTGCCCAACCAGTGGGGTTGATGGTCGGGGGCATTACAGTTTGGTATCAGAGCCTAGTTTCAACGCTGAGCCTAGATGGGCTGGATAAGTTGTCTTTGGATCAAGGTTTTGAGAAGGAAATTGTGTCTGGAGGACTAATTTCAGACCTCAGAGTGTTTCTGAGTGTCAACGGACTACTTGACCATGTTACAAAGCTCAGGAGGTGTAGCGGTATTATAAAACTGCAACCGGTGTGGTATATGGCCACAGGGAGAGAGAGAAATCCACACCAGAAGTGTTGGAGCCATATGATCTGTTTGGGAGGAAAGGAGAACCCTCACAATCATCATATCTGGAGAATGTGCACAAGGTTTAAAACCCTTTGGAGTTGCACAGGAGTGTGGAAATCGCGATACGTGAAATCCTAAATTCGTCAGGACCATCCATCGAAAAGGACGCATGGAGAGGAATCAACCTTTCGTTGACTCGTGACCTGAAATGGTCTAAGGGCAAGTTCGTGAGAATTCATGAAATGCGAATTCATGATTGGATCACAACCATCGATCTAAAGAGAGATCTAGACCATTAATTTTCCAGGAAGAAATCGACATTTCCGGAATAGGGAGGATGAAGGTGGAAAATATTTCAACCTCGTGACACATGAAATCCCAATACGCGAAATTCCGATGAGATCTAAGTCGTCATATCGTGGGGAATCAGGACCATTGGATCATTTCGTGAATTCAGGGATCGTGAACTTGGAGCGCAGGCCAAATTCTTGGTCACTCCAAGTCCCGAATCATGAAAGGGATTAACAAGGGTAGAATCGGATGGTGGAGCGCTTCCAGGAAGAAGTGCCGAAATACTGTGATCCATCGGACCAAGGGAGGTTCAAAGCCGTTGATCTCATACATGAATTTCCATATCGGAATTCGAGAATTGAAGTGACAAGAGATTTGGAGTCGTTGCATCGCGAACTCCCGGTTACCAAAAACCTGAAACCCTGAAATCTCGAAACGATCTACATCATAGATCGTAGGAGAGGAACTTGACCATTGGATCAAGTAGATGAATAGACTGTAATTTCAAAATTTTGGCAAACAAAAGTTCGAGATGCGTAGGTGCACGAACTCCTGATGCCCAAAACTCTGAAACGAAAAGTGAAAGTAGTGGGGCCCCCTGACATCGCTGGGAGTGAGGTGGACCTTCTTAAGGACACCATGTGTCACTACCTTGGTGGGTGAAAGTTTTGTTGTGGGCCCGGAGGGTAAGGAAATTGAATTTTTAGAAGTCGGGAGTTGGAGAGGGAAGGGAGTGTGAGAACCTCTGAGACCAAAACCCTGAAACCCGAAACCCCGAAACCCTGAAACCCGAAGTTCGTTTGGAGAGCCTTGTAGCACCTAGCAGTTTAGCATTTGATCACAGCCCGTGGACGCATGGGTTGGGGACTAAGGAAACAGGGGCTATCATCGAAAATTGTAGAGCCAAACAGAGCTCATAAAATTCGTGGAATCGAAACGTTTTCTTATTCGCGTTGGTTTATGAATGTTGTAGTTTTATTAAGGGTTTAAGGCGTAACAAACTTCGGTTGACTACATGTTGTGTGTGTAGAGTTCAACGAGTGTCAGGACAGCTGCGAATCGACGCTGAAGTTTAGAAATGGAAGAGGTGTTGATTGCCTCTAATTCAGAGAACGAAAGAGAAGGAAGGGTTGTCAACTTGGGAGTCGAAGGATTGAAATCCAATGGGCATGGAAGAGAATTGGATAAAGAAGGGCATGTGATGAAAATCATTAAAAGATTGTAGAAAGATGCCCAGGCTCGCTTAGTCGATAGCCGAAATCTCATGAGCGTCAGGGATAGGTAGGGTCAATTCAACTTAAGGATGTTGAAGAGTCTGGAAAGAATAGAAAAGAAATTGGAAAAGGAGAGTGACTCAAGCAAGACAGAGAGTCACAGGACCCCTACAAGGAAAGTAAGATCAAGGAGTGTCGGCAGACATCATCGTCACTCCCCAAAGCATTCTAGTAGGGAAGCACACAGTAGTTCAAGCCCATCCCCTACCAGAAAACACCGAAGATCTGGAGTGGATGAATTGAAAGGGGAGATGAATAAGATTAAGCCTCCTACATTTGATGGAGAACATAAGAAGGATGAAGATGTCGAAACATGGTTGCTTGGCATGAGAAAATATTTCCAACTGCATAATTATTCCTCTCATGTAGAAGGAAGAATTGTGATGTATCAACTAAAAGGAAAAGTATCCATGTGGTGGGATCAGCTTGTGCAGGTGCAACATGTTAGAGAGAAAGATATCACATGGAAGGAATTCAAGAGGTATTTCGAGAGGAAATACCTGACTAAAAGATACTATGACAGAAAGATGAAGGAGTTCTTTGAACTCAAGCTGGGAAGCATGACCATTGATGAATATGAAAAAAGGTTTTTGGAATTACTGAAGTATGTTCCATTCATCAAAGATGAGGTTGTCAAGATTCAGAGGTATCTGAGTGGACTTCCACCTCCCATTGGTGACAAGATTCAATATGATGATCCTAAGACTATGGAAGAAACAATAAGAATAGAGAAATGATTATATGAACAACAAAGAGAAAATCCTACCTTTAGGAAGGCTTGGGCTGACCAGAATGAGTTTAAGAAAGAACAGAGGAAGAAGGGAAATAAACCACCCTTTTTCAGAAATAGTCCTCAAGGAAATCCATCATTTAGAGAGCTGAGAATGGCTGAAGTGGGAGAACAAAGGCTGAGACAGATTTCCATTTAGTGTTGGGGCTATAAAGAGAACCACAAGTACATAGATTGTCCCCATAAAAGTGGCAAAGCAAGAGCTGTCCATAATGTTCAACAAGCTGAAACAGTGGAGGACATGGGTAGTAGAATGCCAAGGATCTATGTGGCCTTAGACAACAAGCAAGTTGAATTTTAGGCGAACATGATTTAAGTGGAAGGTATGATTAATAACCAACCATTTATTATTTTATTTGATTTAGGGGCTAGCCATAGTTATATAGACCCTAGAGTGGTAGAAAGTTTTCATTTATCAAGAAGAAAACATGAAAAGTCTTGGTTAGTGCAGTTGGCTATAGGAACCAAGAGGAAAGTCACTGAGTTGGTTAAGTCCTGTCCTGTGGACATGAAGGTATTGAGCACGAAGTATGAATTGAATATTCTGCTGTTAGGCTCTTATGACTGTCTAATTGGGATGGACTGGTTGGACCAACACCATGCCATATTGGACTATCATAACAAGGCCTTCAATTGATTAGATGAAGAATGGAATCAAAGAGCCATCCAAGGAATTCCTAGAGCTGTTTCTGTTAGAGAAATCTCAACAATGTAGCTGAAGAAGTGCTACAGAAAAGGCTGTCAATTATTTGCAGCCCATGTAGCATGTTGGGGAAACGCCTAAGGATAAGGTGTCAAGTATTGAGGATCATGAGGTACTTAAAGAGTTTGAAGATGTATTCCAGGAAGTACCTGGACTACCTCCGAAAAGGGATATCGATTTCTCTGTGAACTTGATGCCTGGAGCAACTCTAGTGTCAAAGGCTTCGTACAGGATGAATGCGCCAGAATTGAAAGAGTTGTAGCTGCAGCTTGAAGAACTTCTGAAGAAGGGGTATATACGCCCAAGCATGTCACATTGGGGTGCCTCGGTCCTATTTGTAAAGAAGAAGGATGGAACGCTGATATTGTGCATTGATTTCAGGAAATTGAACAAAGTAACGGTGAAGAACAAGTATCATTTGCTGAGGATTGATGATCTCTTCGATCAGTTGAAGGATGCAAAGATATTTTCAAAAATAGATCTCAGATCAGGATATCACGAGGTAAGAATAAAGGATGAAGACATCAACAAGACCACCTTTATAACAAGGTATGGTCATTACGAGTTCATAGTGGTACCATTTGGGCTGTCGAACGCACCTACTATTTTTATGTGTTTGATGAATGGTGTATTCAGGGACTATCTAGACAAGTTTGTCATAGTCTTCCTAGATGACATTTTGGTGTAGTCCAAGTCAGAGGAAGAGCATGAAAAACACCTGAGGATGGTGCTGCAAGTGTTGAGAGAACACCATCTATATGCCAAGTTGAGCAAATGCTCGTTTGATCAAAGGTAGATCCATTACTTGGGGCACATTATTTCAGAAGAAGGGATCGTCGTGGATCCTGAGAAGGTTGAGGCCATCAGAGAATGGTCAGCACCAAGGAATGTGGCAGAAGTTAGATCCTTTATGGGTCTAGTGAGATATTACAAAAGGTTTATTACAGGGTTCTCAAAGATAGCTCACCCTATCACTTCCTTGCAAAGGAAGGAGGAAAAGTTTCAGTGGATTGAAGAGTGTGAGAAAAGTTTCCAGCGATTGAAGCAACTGTTAACCAACGCTCCAATATTGAGGATTGCAGATCCAAATGTGGATTTCGTGGTGTGCACAAATGTGTATAAAGAAGGGTTGGGAGGATTTCTCAGTCAAAATGGATTTGTAATCTGTTATGAGTCCAGGAACCTGAAAAAGCACGAAAATAATTATGCCACTCACGATTTGGAGTTGGCAGCAATCGTTCACGCTTTGAGGAAATGGAGGCATTACCTCATGGGAAGGAGGTTTGAACTCAGAACAGACCATAACGGTCTGAAATATTTGTTTGATTAGCCAACCTTAAATGCTAGACAAAGTAGGTGGCTGGAATTTCTGTGTGAGTACGACTTTGAGATCAAGCATATCAAAGGAAAGGAGATTAAAGTGGCTGATGCAATCAATAGGAGGGTGCATGAATTACATGCTACAACCATTAGCATGTATCAGACTGATATTAAAAGCATAATTCTAGAGGCTACAAATGTAGATCTGTAGTACAGAGAATTGGTAGCCAAGCTACAACAGGGTAAGATGCCACCGAAGATGGAAATTTATAAATTGGAAACCGATGGAATACTGTTGTACAAGAACATAATTTTTGTACCCAATTTCCAGTGCTTGAAACATATGATTTTACAGGAGATGCATAATGTGCCTTATGCAGGGCACCCTGGATATCAGAAAACAATAGCAGCGGTCAAGAGCCATTACTTTTGGCCGAGTATGAAGAGAGAGATCGTTGAATACATTGCTAGATGTATGGAGTGACAAAAAGTTAAAGCTAAGCATAGGCACCCAACAAGGTTGTTGCAACCTTTACCCATTCCTGAGTGGAAGTGGGAAGTAGTGACAATGGATTTTATTACAGGATTTCTCATCTACATGGGTTGGGTGAATATCAGCTACATCTCTTGGTCCAGCTTCCAATGGATTTTTTGTATTATTTTCTCAAAGTGCTAAAATATGTACTTTACAATGCTCAAAATTCCAAATAGATGGCTCCAATGGCTTCAGAACGTCCAAAAACCCCTAGCTGGGCTTTTTCGGCACCTCGTTTGGCCAAAAATTGAAGAAGATAGGCTTCCTGGAAGTTCTCCTTCAAACTTGTTGTCTCTGGATCACCAAAATGCACCTCTGTCTCCTCAACCTAGCCCCGACATGCATATTTGTGTTAAAATCTAGCACCGGGCGCAACCGCAAAACGGTGCGAACTATAGGACGGTTAGGGCGTGCCCAACCCCTAACCACCAAAACCGTGGGCATATGGGTCCATGTGACCGTGCACAAATACAAAAAGGGCCAAGGGTTTAAAACATGTGGTAATGGTCGGAAGGCGTGTGCGTCGGTGGTTCCATAGCATACATATATGACCGGGGTCCGGGGCTAAGCCCTAGCTTGGACCGCGCCCCCATTTCAAAACACATGCAACTTAAATAAATTGAAACCCATATACATATTAAGAACCATATGTGGGTGCATCAGTTGGGCAACCCTTCCCAAGGCTCTTCCCTTGCCCAGAGGTCGCGGGGTTGAGTCCTGCCAACTACATAGATTTTAAACCATAGCCAAGGTGACATGTGGTGGCCATTGATTGGGCCACGTGTCATCATTCCATTCGCCACCAATGCCATGTGTCAAGAAATGATTCATCATCCAACTGCCAACCAACACCTGCCATGTGTTGTACGACCTTGCCAACTCATCCCTGCCACGTGTCGTATGGCTCTACCACGTTAGCATCCGTACGAACTGTACAATCAGCACATGTTTTTTGCCTATTTGACGATTTGAACAGAATACGATATCTCTCTCATCTGATGTCCATTTGAACCCAAACAAGTTGTGTTGGGTTCATGACGACGAGACCTACACACCCGTTCGATTTGAAGTGATTCCGAGCACTTTGAAGTTTGAGCAAAATTTGATCCCCTGGATTACACCTCCCCATTGGAAAGCTTTTGGACCTCCAAAAGTCTATTTTTAGTCTATCTGAAGATGAGGGTATAGTTCCCTCACCTTTCCAACCTCAATCCACTTGGCTTTGCTTGGATTTGTGCCTTTAAGACCAATTCGAAGATATTCCACATTTCCTCGTTTTGAGGTTCTCATTCTCCTGTCAAGGATTCTATCTTCATGCAGTTCTGTAAGATATTTTGGGGATAAATCATCTATAGAAGGAATATGAAAATGTTCTCCTTAATCATCAATCAAAGGAGGCTCATACAATTTCAAATTCTCAACATTAACAACTGCATACATTTGCATATAAGGAGGCAAATCTAAACGGAAGGCATTGTTACCAATCTTGTCAAGAATCTTGAAAGGACCATATCGAATTGGTT
>ML790107.1:132684-160535 GCA_009831015.1 Picea engelmannii | reverse complement strand
CTTATTGAAGGATGAGAACTTGGCTCTACAAGTTGACCTTCTCCTCTTGTGAGTTTCAACCTTGTGAGCATCAGAAAACAAAACACTTGCAAATAATCAAGCCTTCAAAAACCTAAGCTCTGATACCAACTTGATCTAAAAATTGATAAAGACTTGTATTCTTGAAAATATTTGCAAGTTTTAATTCAAGTGTTCTTATGCAAATGGATCAATTTTGCAAACACAACTTTTATAGAAATTACATATTCAAGATGCATATAATCAACAACAAATAACAGTGAACAGAAAACACATAACACAACAAATGATAAATGAGTTCACCCCTCTCTTGGGCTACATCTCCTGGTCCAGATTCCAATGGATCTTTTGTATTATTTGCTCAAAGTGATAAAATATGTGCTTTACAATGCTCAAAATTCCAAATAGATGCTCCAATGGATTCAGAAGATCCTAAAACCCCTAGCTGGGCTTTTTCGGCACCTCGTTTGGCCAAAAATTAAAGAAGATAGGCTTCCTGGAAGTTCCCCTTCAAACTTGCTGTCTCTGGATCGCCAAAATGCACCTCTGTCTCCTCAACCTAGCCCCGACGTTCATATTTGTTTTAAAATATAGCATCGGGCGCAACTGCAAAACAGTGTGAACTGTAGGATGGTTAGGGCGCGCCCAGCCCCTAACCACCAAAACCATGGGCATATGGGTCCATGTGACCACGTGCAAATACAAAAAGGGCCAAGGGTTTAAAACATGTGGTAATGGTCGGAAGGCGCGCGTGTCGGTGGTTCCATAGAATACATATATGACCGGGGGCCGGGGCTAAGCCCTGGCCCGGACCGCGCCCCCATTTCAAAACACATGCAACTTAAATAAATTGAAACCCATATACATATTAAGAACCATATGTGGATGCACTAGTTGGGAAACCCTTCCCAAGGCTCTTCCCTTGCCCAGAGGTCGCGGGGTCGAGTCCTGCCAACTACATAGATTTTAAACCATAGCCAAGGTGACACGTGGCGACCATTGATTGGGCCACGTGTCATCATTCCATTCGCCACCAATGCCACGTGTCAAGAAATGATTCGTGGTCCAACTTCCAACCAACACCTACCATGTGTCGTATGAACCTACCAACTCAGCCCTACCACGTGTCGTACGACTCTGCCACATCAGCATCCGTACAGGCTGTACGGACTGTACAGTCAACACATTTTTTTTGCTTGTTTTACGATTTGAATAGAACGTGATATCTCTCTCATCCGACGTTCGTTTGAACCCAAACGAGTTGCATTGGGTTCGTGACAACGAGGCCTACGCACCCGTTCGATTTGAAGCGATTCCAAGCACTTTGAATTTTGAGCAAAATTCGATCCCCTAGATCAATCTATGAATGCACATAATGTGTTCCATGTTTCATTGCTTAATAAATATATA
The DNA here is from genome assembly GCA_009831015.1 of Picea engelmannii. Classification (NCBI taxonomy): domain Eukaryota; kingdom Viridiplantae; phylum Streptophyta; class Pinopsida; order Pinales; family Pinaceae; genus Picea; species Picea engelmannii. The sequence goes on along the minus strand of ML790107.1, from coordinate 159,107 downwards.
CCAGATGCTAATCATGTTATCGATTGGAATGTGATTCAGGTGGAACAAGAAGGTGTCCTGCAAGTGCATCATGTGCGCATATTGGACAGGAAAAGAAAACAGCTACAGAATCGAGCTATAGGGCTTGTAAAGGTCCAGTGGACTTGGTATGGTCCTAAGGACGCAACATGGGAGCATGAATATGTTATGTGGGCAGAGTACCACATCTTTTTGAAAATTTTGGAAAATCTTGCAGATGCAGTATAAAGTTGCACTGAGGACAATGCAAAAATAAGGGGAGGGGATTATAATGTTCCCAAGGTCGAGCCCTGTTGTAAATTATGTCTATGAAGTATAAAGCTTACATTATGAATTGTAAATATGTTTTATAGGTTGGCGAGCCAAGTTTATATAAGATGGTGGGCTTATGTGTTATTAGGCCGGAGAGCCTAAGTGTTAAGGTTGGGAGCCTACTTTTGTATATGTAATCATGCAGAACATTAATAAAAATATAAACACCACTGCGTGCAGACCGACCACGATGAATGAGTCATGGGGGACTAAGCTTCCACAGAGTGGGTAAGGGATTGGGGGCTGGAAGGTTGGGAAGAGAGGCTAAGTGTTGAGCCTAGGGGCTTAAGTCCTTGGGAATAATATTTTAATATTATTCCAAAAAAAGCCATGTGAAATCTATGTTTTGTCCTAAGTTCCTGGGGAGGAACGCATGCTGATGGAACACATGCATCTTCATGGGAGACATGTGTCGACCCAGGTGCATGCGATTTAACCCAGGAAATGAGCTGTGTTGGGGGTTCGCTTCCCATTCTTTTCGCGGATGATTGCGTCTGAGTGGGTTCGTTCTCCATTTTGTCGTTCGTTGTCTAAACTGTGTGACCTCTGCGTCTGAGCTCGACATATCACACACAACAATGAAAACCGAAACCATGAGACCTCTATGATTGTTCGGTGTATTCCCATGAATTTCGTCTAGTCTTTGTGTTTGGCCTCCATCCTCAACCTCTACATAACTTCCTGTCACACATCCTCTAACCGGTAAATTGTGAGCCAATTTGTGTCTTCTGTAGAACCCGACACCTAGATAATCGCCTGAGTGTGCTGTGTTTTAGCGTTTGGTCATTGCCATTTGGGGGACTATGCCCATTTTCTGTTGTGGTCATCATCCTGGCGTCAACTGAGTGCTTGATGTTGTTGCGGTTTCCCTCACCCGATTGGAATTAAGTCGAAGTGTGTGCTGAAGAAGTGGGTTCTCAGGCCCGTAGTAGAAGAAGTAGGTTGTCAGGCCTGTGAGCAACTCCCTCCAGGTGAGAGAGTCTACTGGGAAGTGGTTTTCCCCTAGAGAGAGTCCAACAACAACTTCAGAGCTCTGAGAATTTCTGATCCGGCATGTTGCCGAGGCCCAGAGAGGGAGGTGAAGCACCGATTGATTGTGCTTGTGAAGGTGTATACTCCCAGGAGGAACAAGCATGTGGGGAATGAGAGTCTGTTAGTAGTGGGCGTAAGAAGGCATCCTGGGAAGAATCCTTCCAGTTATCCTGTGCAGTTTTCCCTATAACCTCAGCCTAGACTAGGATTCCTTGCCTTGGGTGGAGCTTAGTCCCAACTCGGGGGTGACCTATTGCTAAGAGTGTTGAGTAACATGGTCTAAGGCTGGGAGGTTCATGGAAGGCCTGCACGTAGTTGGTGGAATTACCATGGTTTCAAAGATAAGTATCAACTTATGCTTAATATTATGTTTTGCATGCCTGTGATGCTTATATGTATCATGTATTCTGTTGTGCATATGAATTGTTGTTAATGCCAGGGATTATTTATGTTAGCAGTAATCTTGTGTTTACTCTGAGTTAAATGTGTTTAATTTGAATTAAATGCATGTTATTAATTAAGTATGAGAATGATGTTGTTCTGCATAATAGCGTTTGCCCGGTCAGTGGGGTTACAGATGACAACCTTGTAGAAGACCAAAATATAATGAAAGAGAATGATAATGATATACTGGTGAATAATGAGATTAATAGTTTGATTTGTGACACCTTTGTAACAATGGATGAGGATGCACCCATGGATGATGATGCTAGGATTCATGATAACCCTCTTATTGATCTATTAAATAAACCATTATATGAAGGGTGGAAGAAAAGTATTCTCTTCCATTCTTTTTTTCCTCGAACTTGAAGTTTTTGAACGGTGTTTAAAAAACATTTTCACATAGATCCTAAGGTTTCAAATTATTTATAAAAATTTAAGTTCACAATCATTTTCATCCACTATAATAAAGATGAAACCACTAGTACTCAAAAAAATAATTTGTTGTTTTTTTATTGTAGATTATTAGCTAATATTCTCTTGCCAAAGTCAAATACTTTGTAATTGCACATTCCATGAAGTGTATGCCCTTATGAAATATCTAGAAATGGAATATTATACAATTGATGCATGTCCTAATGATTGCATGATATATTATGGGCAAGGGAAAGTTTATTTAAAGCACCACCTTAAATGTAAAATTAGTACATATCACACTAATAAGGTTATAAAGAATGTTCCCTAGAAGGTTCTTCACCATATCCCCATCATTCCATGTTTTTAGTGTTTTTTAGGTGTAAGAACATAACACAGTTTATGGATTATCATGACTGAATGAGGATTCATGATGGTGTTGTGTGGATGGTTTTACATTGTTATTCATTTAGGGACATTGAGTAAAATGACCCACCTTTAGAGATGAACCTCATAATGTTAATATTTCCTTGGAATTTGATGGTGTTGATCCATTTGAAGAAATGAGATCCATTTACTCGATGTGGTTAATGTTCATTTTAAATGATAATCAAGAAGGACCATGCAATGTAGTCAGTGTGTGTGTGTGTGTGTGTTTGTGTATAATCACAAAGGTTTACATGTCTAATGGGGTCCTAAAAAATTCTACAAGTTAGAGTGATCAAAATGAAGTTCATGATAATATGCCCATGGATTACAACCTTGGGAAGACCAAAATATAATGAAAGAGAATGATAATGATATACTGGTTAATAGTGATATTAATAGTTTGATTTTTGGAACATTTTTACCTATGGATGATGATGCTAGTATTCATGATAACATTCTTATTGATCTATTAAATGAACCACTATATGAAGGGTTGAAGACAAGTCTTCTCTTCCATTTTTTTTCCCTTGAACTTGAAGTTTTTGAATGGTATATAAAAACAAATTTCAAATAGATACTAAGGTACAAAATTCTTTATAAACATTTAAGTTCATGGTAATTTTCATTCAATGTAATAAAGATGAAACCACTAGTATTCAAAAAAATAATTTGTTGTTTGTTTATTGTAGACGGCTAGCTAATATTCTCTTGCCAAAGTCAAATACTTTGTAATTGAACATTCCATGAAGTGTGTGCCCTTATGAAAGATACAATAATGTTATAATATTATTAAACAATTGATTCATGTCCTAATGATTACATGATATATTATGGAGAAGGGAAAGCATATTTAAAGCACCATCTTAAATGTAAAATTAGTACACATGACACTGATAAGGTGATAAAGAATGTTCCCTACAAGGTTCTTCATGATATCCCCATCATTCCATGTTTTTAGTGTTTGTTTAGGTGTAATAACATAGCTTATTTTATGATTATCATGATTGAATCAGGAGTCATGATGGTGTTATGTGGATGGTTTTACATGGTTCTACATTCAGGGACATCAAGGAAAAATGGCTCACCTTTAGAGATGAACCTTGTAATGTTAAGATTTTATTAGAAGATGATGGTGTTGATCTATCTATAGAAATGAGATCCATTTACTTAGTGTGGTCAATATTCATTTTAAACAAAAATATTTATCCTTGGATGTTAATCAAGAAGGACCATGCAATATTGTCATTGATAGTTCCAAGTATTTATTTCCAACTATTTACAACATACCACCTCATTTTTATTATCCATTACATAGTATGATGTATTATTTTTTAAATATGTAGGAAAATATATAGTTAGAGATATGGATGTGTATATGGGACTCTTATAGACAAAATTCAAAAGTTATTGTCTATAATCATTATGTATGACATATCTAAACCAACAGGGAAAACACAATTCCAATTCCTTGGAATACTCACATGGATGAATGCACCTAGGATATCACATTTATGTGGTATATAAAGTGCATTCAAACATTAACTCATATATTATTATTTGCAATTTTTTAATAACACTAATGTACATCTTTTAGGGATTCAAATAAAGGGTAAATATGGTTGTCCAATACGTGGTCCAAAAACCATATCTCAACATTCAAGTAGTTTAGGAAAGGAAGTGTATGATGAGTATGTAAACATTTCCTCACAAAAATCTATAGATATTGAATGATTTAAAAACATATTTTCAATGGTAAGGAAACAAATAGAACAAAACCATGAAGAATTATACTTCAAAGGGGGAGTGAAGTTTATGATTGAAGTCTCCATGGTTTGATGCAACACACATTGGAATAAAGTCACAAGATTCCTATGTAGAATGTTAGATGTAAGTAATAATAAAGATAAAATTTCCAAAATTGGAACTGTCAGCCAAGAAGTCAATGTGATGCAAAAATTGAGTCAATATTTTAGTGGTGGATAACTGACAATTCTTCCATGGTTACTAATAGAGGGAGAGAGAAATGAGATAAGGACATTGTAAGGAACATTAAGTTTCCCACTGGCCCAAAAGGGTTGGATCCAATGGTGGAAAGCGAGGAGTTTTTCACCATTGGGAAAGGTTCGATTCCAATGAGGGTTGCTTAAAATGGAGCCATGGGGACACCTTGAGGTAGTGTTCAAATGTGTGGTTGCACCCAAATATATTATATTAAATGATATTGTGACCCGTGCAAACATAAGTGGATCAAATCCCACCCCCATTGATCTGGATTATTTTCGACACAAAATGAGAGCAGAGATATAATAAAGAAATGCACAGAGATATCACAGATATCCAATAATATAACAAAAGTATATCAGATATGCAACCATAAACACAAAGATACAGTAATACACAACTTCTATTATTGAAAGAATTGTATAGAGACTGTAAAACTACAGAGTCAAAGACTCCCTAGAATGGTGGAATCTTATCTCTGATAAGATATGTGATGGTTTTATCCAGGTGGATATCTGTGGCCACCCACCTTTTCCGACTGGCTCAAAACAATTTTCTGGCAATTTTGGCAATTTACTATTTTTAGTATTTTTTAACTTCCGGGGCCATTTTGAGGGCCTAAATGAAGGTTTTTTGGGATATATATCCTTAATGATAGTTGAAGGCATGATAGAGCCCCCAAAAGGAATATCCTTTATGATACCTTTCCAACGAGCTATCATACGCCTATAACGGAGATCGTATGCGAAAGTTACAACCCCGAGAAGTTGATGTACTAACTTACCCAAACAGGGCCCACATGACTTTTGACGCTTCATATCCTAGGGTTAGGTTTTTGGATGTCTAGGGTTTTTGGCATTCCTCTTTATTGTAAAAAGGCCTTCAAAGCCTCATTGTAATCATCTTCTTGTGAATGCGAGTAGCCATCACATCTCTTCTCAGAGATAAGCTGCCACCATTCTAGCGAGTCTTTCACTCTGTATTTTTACAGTCTCTGTACATTTATTTCATTAATAGAAATTGTGTATTACTGTATATCTGTTTTTATGGTTGCATCTCTGATACATTTATGTTATATTATTGGATATCCACGATATCTCTGTGCATTTTTGTATTGTATCTCCGCTCTCATTTCGTGTCGAAAATAATCCGGATCATGGTTGTGCTCATTTACAAGAATATGATTATTACAATGAGGCTCTAAGGGCATTTTTAACATAAGGAAAATCCAAAAACCTAACCACAGAAGATGAAACACCAAAAGGTTTGTGGGCCCCGATGGAGGTAGTTGATACATGAACTTCCCGGGGGCCTAACTTTTACATACGATATCAGTTTGGGGTGCTCGATACACCGTTAGAAAGATCTATCCAAGGAATACAACTTTGGTGTGAGAAACATCAAAGGAGCTTCATTTTTGCTCATCGTTTTCCCAAAAAATGTCTTTTAGGGCCTCAAAACGGCTCTAAAAGTTCAGGACCCAAAAAACTGCTAAAAATAGTAAATTACCAAAATTGCCAGAAAACTGTTTTGAGCCAGTTGGAAAAGGTGGGTGGCCATCGATATCCACCTGGATCAATCCTCCCTCCTTAGGAAGCAATGGTATTCATTGCGTTGATTTCTCGGGGGAGAGAGGGAAGCATTTGCTGAATCTGAATCTTGGTGAGTTGCTTGCCTTGCTGGAGACGTCGCGCTGTTCGGTTTGTGGAAGGCTTTCACAAACCTGTTGCTGCAAGGGTTGAATCTATTCAACCAGTCGGGCTACCTGATATGACTATGTGCAGAAGGATTTTTTTTTCTTTGCTGCAATCTTGTCGACCTGCTGTTGTTGGATAGAATGTGCTTGGGCCGAGGAAGTAGTGGTTGCAATATCCTTCTTTTCACCTTTTGAACATATTGTGAAGAAGCTGAATTTTGTAGTATGAGATACTACCTTGCGAAACTTTTTAGGTGGGACAGTAGTTGGGAATACCTCTGGTATCCTGTAGATATGACTTCCCAGAGTAACGATGACACTACGGGGTTGAGACTCATAGATAGCATGGAACTTCCACATATATGGTTGGCCCAAGAGAACATCACAGACATACAATGGGGCAACATCACATAATACCTCATCCTTGAAGGGTTGTATGTCGTATGACAATCAACACTATTGGCTGACATGAAGATCTCATCCCTCGCGAAGCCACCCGATGTTGTATGGTTGTGGGTGTGGTGTTGTCGACAATCCCAACTGTTTGATGACCTTTTTTGAGATGAGGTTCTTCTGTCTTCCACTATCAACAATAAAATGCAGCGGGGTCCCCTTCACCCACATCTATGAATGTAAAAGGAACTCCCCCTCTTCGGGATCTGTTCGTTCTTCTGATTGAATTGTTGTGGTTGCGAAAATAGCAGTGGGGTCTGCATCGATGATCTGTCTTTTACCATTATTTTCATAATCAGATTCTTAATTAGGGTTCGACTCCTTGTCTTTGATCTCAGCCACCAATGACTATTTTGAGCGACATTCATCAGTGTTTTGCTAGGGGAGTTTTTGGAAATGACACCATTTTTCGGTGTCCTTCTTCGTCTTCCCATGACCCTTCTTTTCCTATGGCTTAGACTGGTTTTCTGGAGCTGTTTTTTAGGGCCATCTTTCTCATACTTTGGTTGTTGTGGATTTGTAGATCCCAACTCTTGTTTGTTCTGGTGCCTAAATTTCTGCTCAATTTTAACATCATATCGATACACAACACCGAGTGATGAGATATATAGAAAATCCATTTCAGTTTGGATGTGTTTGTGTAGAGCCCCACGGTATTTTAGAACCAAATTTCAATCAGAGTCTTTGATACCCATCTTGGTGTGCAAGGTATGGAAGGAATTAGTGAACTCCAACATTGCTTGGCCCCTCTCTTGCCACAGTGTGATCCATCTCATGTACTGGTCCTCATAGTTTCCAACAGGGTAATATTGTTCCTTTACCGCATCCACAAAAAAATCCCAAGTGTGCTCGGCCCCATATATTCCAGACTCCTCTGTGGAAATTTTCTCCCAGTAAGTTTCCCACCAATGTTTGACATGGGGGAGAGCCTTAAGGAGCGCGAAGGTGATCTTTTCTCAGCCGAAAAAATTGTGAACAGAGAAATAACCTTGTAGTAGATTTAACCATTTGTCTAGAGCTTTTGCATCTATCTGTCCTTCAAATACAGGAATATCAAAATTGACTTGTACCTTAAAAGGTGAGGTTCCTCCAAAGTGGCCACTTGATGAAGATGCACCTAATGCTATCGGTAGGCGTTGAAGGATGTGGGAAAAATTCTCCATCATTTCGTCCCTCTGTCTTGTGAGAGCTTGCTCAAGCAACATATTGATAGAATCGTCTGCTCTGTCATTTTTTTTTTCTTCCGCCATTGAGGGTTTCTTGGGTGTGCGAGAGTGATTTTCCTCAAGAGATACAAGCTCAAGACCCAACTTGTTATACTTGGACTTCGTCGGGGACATGCACTGAAAAACAATCAAGAGCAACTTGCTCTGATACCACTGATCCAGATTATTTTCGGCACGAAATGAGAGTGGAGATACAATAAAGAAATGCACAGAGATATCACATATATCCAATAATATAAAATAATTATATCAGATATGAAACCATAAACACAGAGATACAATAATACACAACTTCTATTAATGAAATAATTGTACAAAGACTGTAAAAATATAGTCAAAGACTTGCTAGAATGGTGGCAACTTATCTCTGAGAAGAGATTTGATGGTTGTGCTCATTCACAAGAAGATGATTATTAAAATGAGGCTCTAAGGGAATTTTTAACATAATGAAAATCCAAAACCCTAACCCCAGAATATGAAAAACGAAAAGGTTTGCGGGCCCCGATGGAGGTAGTTGATACGTCAACTTCCCGGGGGCGTAAGTTTTGCTTACAATATCCATTTGGGGTGCTCGATACACCGTTAGAAATATCTATCCAAGGAATGCAACTTTGGTGGGAGAAAAATTGAAGGAAGTTCCATGTTTCTCCCCGTTTTCCCAAAAAATGTCACTGAGGGCCTCAAAATGACTCTGAAAGTTCAGGACCCGAAAAACTGCTAAAAATTATAAATTACCAAAATTGCCAGAAAACTGTTTTGAGCTAGTTGGAAAAGGCGGGTATCCACCGATATCCACCTAGATCACCCATGTCCTTCAATTTTAGAAGTAAAATATTTCTATCAAGATTAGATTTTGAGGGTTTCATTCTGTAAGGCAACCAAGGATGGAAAATCATGGTATTCACTAGGAGACACCCCAAAACATTCATCCATGTTAAGGGTTGGTGTGGCCCAGACTAGGTGAGATCCATGGGTAATTTTGACGGCTTATATTCTCCTAGGTCACGATTTCTTAGACCACAAGCTAGTCCCACAGGTAAAGAACATGCTAGAAAAAAAAAAAACATTAAGTTTCCCAATGGTTTTATCTAGCAACATTAAAAATAACTTGATGAAAAAACGTGGTTTTGGAGGTGTTATCACACAATATGTAGCTTGGGAAAATCCCAACCCAATCCATAGAAGTGTGACAAATACAAGAATACATACCCATTTTCACCTCAGATAGACACTCCCCTCGCTATACTAATGATGAAATCACCAAAAGGGGGGAATCTTGGTGACTCTAGGGGGGTAGAGATGGAAAGTGATATGATGATGATGAAAACCACTATAGGTCACGTTTGGAGATGATGGAAGGCTTGAAGATGAGTATTTTGAAATGAAAAATTGTTTCCAAGTGTTGAATAGCTGCAAAACAATGTTATCCATGCCTAGAATAAGACAAACGATAAATATACAAGCCTTAAACCAAAGGGGATCAAGTAAGAACCCTTGCTGTCCCAAATTGCAGTAGTATGGAAATATATATATTAGCAATAAAAGATGTCAATAAATGCAAATTTAACCATCCAAAATGTAGTACAAGATATCATAAATAAATCTAGCAATAACTAGTCAAACTTCCAATGTTTAAAGGAAGACTGCGGTGGCTTTAAGGGTTGTTTATTATAACTAGTCAAACTTCCAATGTTTAAAGGAAGAGTTTGGCTAGCAATAACTAGTCAAACTTCCAATGTTTAAAGCAAGAATTTGGTGGCTTTAAGGGTTTTTTATTATATGTTATCAACAATTTATTATGAAAGACAAGTGGCTGTAGAAAAAAATTTCTACAAAAGAAAGATCTAGCCACAAAAATCAGCAAGTAAACCACCCAAAAATTAGCCAATAACTAGTAGAGAAATTACCAAGGTTTACAAGTGAATTTCAACAGTAGAATACTGAGAAATGATAGAAAGAAGACGTGTTTTCTGAATCCCTAATGGCTGCAGCATTAATTTGTAACAACAAAGAGAGATACTTGGTTAAAGACGACTCCCATAGGGAACAAGAATGCTTATAACATATATAATCAATTCCAACTTAGACAATTGCAATATCTCAATAATTCAAATATCCCAATGCAATGATTTTATATCTCTAATGCAAATTTAGACTAGTGCCAAATCAATCGGGTTAATGGGTTCTCTTGTGTAAGAGCTAGTTGTGTTACTTATCTAGGGGTGTAAGCCTTTTTACTCCCTAGAGAAAACAAAACTAGCAAGGTAAATATAGGAGGGTGTAAGCCTTTTTACTCCTCCTAGCAACCTTTGCAAAGTAGCTTATTCAATGATAACGAAGTAGACTTGATGGAGGGTGTATCCCTTTATACTCCTCCAAGGGTTTGGACAAATTTAGCTTGAAACAAGAGGAAAAACACAATTAATTCCGGAATTCCTTACCAATTTCAAGAAAAAGCATGAAGAAACCCTTTCTTATCAATCATATTTCACTAAAATTACCAAGAACAAGCATCTAAGAGATGGTGCATTAGATTTCTTCATCCAAACAACACAAGATATATATATATATATATATATATATATATATATATATATATATATATATATGATTTTCCCAAGTAGGGAGAAAATTTCAGCCAACAAGTATGTAATTTTCAAGTGAGTTATGATAAAATGACAAAGGGGTGACCTCTATTTATATGAGGTCACCTAAAACCATTTTGTCAACTTTTTGAAAAGTCAACATCGAATTAGAGAGACTGACCTTCCTATTTGTATTTTTACAAATTAAAATACAAAATTACAAAAATAAAATCCCTTTTTTGAGGTGACGTTGTGCCCTAAAGGGTGATGCAGGGCCTCCAATTGAGATATTTTGGACTAGGATGAAAATCGTTGGGCCTCCAAAGGAAATAAACCATGCCACTAATTACTCTATCATGTGCCAAGTTTCTCTCTCTCCATCGAACCAAGCCACATCATCTTCAACCATGATAAACCTCATCAAAACCGTAATCCCATGTGACATTTAAGGTGTAAGGTGTGACGTTTTAATCCTTCCAAGGCCAATGTTTGGGAGAAAGGGGCTGGAAAATAATCATCTCATTGCATCCAAGTGCCTCCAAATTCAATGTTACTCTTCCCATGTGTTCAAGGAGATGGGGCACTTCATCCAAACAATGGAATTCATGACCCGATGAAGTTCCAAGCAACCTTGTGCCTCCACGATCAAGATTTCACCTATAAAGGACCTACAAATTAAAACAAGTACACCCTCCAAGGGTCCAAGAGTCACAAGTATCATGCCAAATAAATCACATTTAATACAAGAACCATCTAAACATGTTCATCGAATCTACCCTTTCAAATTAAACAGGTTCTCAAATACTCTGCAATTTTCCAAATTTAGATATGGGAGGGGTGTCATAATGCCATATTGGGTGAACCAATTCCTCAAGTAGGGGATGTTTTCAAGGAGAATCCTTTCTAGGTTATGTAGTGAATGTGAGATGGATGGGGTTACACTTATAGGTATGGGGTTTCATGGAATACAAGGGCTCGTATTGTCTCATTTATGGGTGCCTTTTTTGAGGGATAGCCACATCCTTTTCCTCTTTTGTTTTTAAAGAGTATTTTTCCAAGCCCTTTATTATCCATTCATTTTGCATGTGTTTCCAAATTGAAAATAGTAAGGGTCACTAAAAAGGAAATGCATATCCCACATACACTCTACCTTAGTTTTCATGCTTTTCCAAGTTGAAGACAATAAGGGGTACTAAAAAGGAAATGCATATCCCACATACAATTTACCTTGGAAAGCATCATTATTAAATTATTTATTTATTTTATGGGTCCCTCATTTTTTTGAGAGGAACTTCATTGCTCTCAGAATCCTAGAGTGATATTTTATTGCACGATGTTTTTTTCCAGGACACCTCCGAGCCTAGTGGCCCCTTCTTCCCATGAAATTAGGTACATTCCCTTCTTGGGTGAATAAGCCCAAAAACATAAAATATGGGGAAACAGAGGGGAAGAAGTGATGGAAGGTAGGAAGTATGAGTGTGAATGGTATGATGACCCTTCAAGGAGATCCCTTAGTAGAAACCATTTCCCTGAAGGTGGCTAATTACTAGGAAACCATGACATTCACCAAGGTGAAATAAGGAAAAAAAAATAATTTCCAAGCAGACAATCCATAATCAAGAGAAGATTTAATGCAACATATTAAAATGATTCAAGTATTAAGGTGGCACTTACCATGATACCAAACTTTTTACCTCATGAAGCAATACCTTCTATCCTTTGTGGGTCACACTGGGTGTGGTGGATGTTTTTTGCATCAATCAAGTGGTGAGGTATGGTATGATAGGGGACCCTTCCTTCTCATCTTCCTCTCGGTACTCCAAGTCTACAACTTGAGGGCCTCGAGACATCATCTCCTTAGTTATCCATAGGAATGGGGGATAACATCTAGCTCCTACTCGGCGACATATACTCATCGTAGAGTGCATGAGAAACTCAACATATTTTGGTAAGACTTGTGCCTACACACACTGAAACAAACAAAATGTTGGATATTGAGGGTGGCTCACTCACCCTTTGTCCATATGATAAAAAATTCAAAATTTCAACTAGTCTTTAAAATAAAAAATTTCATTTTTTCAAAAATTTCTAAACTAACATGTAACATGATGAAAGAAAATGATCATAACAAGTATGGAACAATGCAAGTAGAGAAAAATGAAAATGAGATATGACATGAAAATAATTAAATGCAACTAAATTATCATAAGCAAGAAAGATGTAAATGCAAGAAAGAAAGATGACCTACCTACTTACCTAGGGCCCATGGCCCAAAGAGGTCGGGTGCTAGGTGATGTCAGGTGAAATCATACAACTAGTGCAACCACCTACTCAGTATCTCACCAAAGTTCTTTCCCCTGTGCTTAATTTTACAATATATCAAGGACAAGTTAAGCACATAATAATCAATCATAGAAAGAAACTGATGGAGGTGGGTGGGAAGGAGAAAATATTTCCGAAAGGAATGGCTACAAGACTGATCGACCCATCACTGAAGATTTATACCATGTATATATGATGGCTCATATTATTCCTCATTAACATGAACAATGCTTCATGATGATTGAGAGGAAATGAGAGATCAAAAGAAAACCACACGGCTGCCCAAAGAGGAAGATAACATGTAAGGGACAAACTCATGTTTAGAAAAGAAAAATCATTGCCTCTTCATCTACAAATCCTTACAAAAATCCCCAAGATGAAAATACCTTCATTATATAATGTGAGTCTTTGACTACTATGGGTTGGCCATGACCTGGTGTCAATCACAATCTGAGCATGAAGGTGGTTGGAAATATTCATAGAACACATTTGAATCCCCAAAAGGATATGCATCAGAACTCCCAAGGGATAACTGAAATTCATCATGAGTATATTGCGACAAGTCATACTCAAATGGATGGAATAAATTGGTGACCACGTCATCATCAGGATTCCAAATATATGGATCACTCACTTGTGAAATGTAATCCTCTGAAAGAAACATTTCTGCATTCTTTATCTAAAAGGTGCCCTCAATGTCATAGATGGGATCTCCATAAAAAATGAAACAACCCATGTATGACCATCTACGCCTCCCAATATGTATAAAGGTGTCTATGTTATCATCAACAAAAACCAAGGGTTCCTTGATAAGACCATATGTATAATTGAAATTGACCACCTCTTTGTTTTCGTGTGTGGGAAGAACAAAGTCTAGGGAGGCTTCAACTAGATTTCCAACATGATGCATTTCATGGAAGTCTTTTTCATCAATGGATTCTTCATCATTGAGAATACTTTCTTCTTCAAATTCATGTGCAGGAAGAAGGAAAGACTAGAAAATTTCACCTTCATCAAGTGGAAGAACTAATGTCGATGTCTCATCCTAGTTCTCAACATGTTGCACTTCATCAAAAATATTACTTTTATTCTTGGTAGCTTTCTTGATGGACATGATTCTCCAACTTTTCTTCTTGGAAAATTTCTTTACAAACATTCACTTCATCAGATGGTTCTTGAAAGGATCAAAGATGAAACTCATATTCTTCTCTTCATTCTAGGCTTCCTCTCTAGTGGGTAATGTTTTTCCAAGATCCTAAACTTCCTTGGAGGTTTCCTCCTCTTCATGTATTTGATCTTTGACTTCTTTCTTCTTGATTGTTTTATTGAAACTAACCACTCTAGGAATAAAATAAGGCAGAAAGGTGTCGTGTTTTTCAAGGGAATGTTTTTTGAACTCTCATTCCTTGAATGTGTTTCCATGATTTCCAAAAGAAATCTCTTTCAAATCCCCAATCAGACCTAAGTAAAACATTCTTTCCCAAAAGGTATCCTCAAGGTCTCGAATGATATCCTCAATTATTTGGGATTTTAGTCCACAATGTTTGAGAAATTCTCGGATGAGGATGGTTCTAGAGGCTTGTCCCTTTGGGATGCAGACATGCTTGATCAAATTTCTATGCTTCTTATCCAAACATAGCAAGAAAAATTGTGTCTAAACATCATTATGGGTTATCTCATACCGAATATTGTACTAAAAAAACTTGACAACATGTGCAATGAATGAACATGGGTTACCATCAAACTTTAGGATATCATCCCATATTTTCAATAGGTATTCATCATATACCTCCATGATTTTTCAGTGGAGTCGATAGATGAGATTTATGAAAGGATCATCGAGAATGGAAAGGGAACTTCCCTCAAATGAATTTTCCAAGCAATATGTGGGTAAATTATTTGGGATAAAATCTTTGCAAATTATCATTAGGGCTCAAAAGAGGATTCAAAATACTCCTCGCAATGGTGCCAAAATATTATCACAAAATATGTAGCTTGGGAAAATCCCAACCCAATCCACAGAAGTGTGAAAACTACCCTAGTACCAACCCACTGTCACCTTAGATAGAAACTCCCATCTCTTTAGTGATGATGAAATATCCATAAGGGGAAAATGTCGATGACCCTAGGGGGATTGAGATGAGATCTTGGAAAGTCAAAGATCACCATGTGATAAATCAGGACTTGGACACAAAGAAGAAACTACATATGATGAATAAATCACCTCAAAGAAGCATGAGGTAAGTCCATCAAAGAAGGAAGACAATGTTGCAAAGCAACCATCTACAAAAGGCAAGGAAAATTTCAAAAGAACAAAGCAAGGAAGACAACAAGAAGCTATCTTTGGGACACCAAAGAAAAGGTATGAAAGTATTTTTCATGGGAATTTTGATTCATGTAATGGATATGGTCACAAATATTTTGAATGTAGATCTTATGAAAGGAGATATAATAGAATATTTTATAACACCATGAGGTGTTGGAGATGTGATCAAGTAGGACACATTGTTTTTCACTGTAATTACATGAGATGCTACAACTGTAGTGGATTTGGTCACAAATCCCAAGAGTGATTGAACACAAGAAGAAAGTCCATGATGATGAATTCAAATAGCATGGCTAGAAGAAGGAATGAATTTAGAAAGGGAGACATATTTGAAAAGATGGATGCTCAGAGCTCAAGTTCTGAGGAGCAGGGACATCTACATAAGTGGGTAAAGAAGTCAGAGTAGCCAGAATAGAATGAAAGACTGAAGGGAAGCTCGAATGTGTCATCTACTGAGGCATACACGGGTGACAGTGGTATCAATCACATACATACGCAAGCTAACCTTGTATAGGTCATGTACATACGCGTGTTGTTGTGCAGTAGACCGCGTATATGTGGTGAAGCCTAAGGAAAAGGGATATGCACAGGGATTGCAGTTTGATGTGATGGTATAACTCTGTGATGCAGGGTCTAACATGGTTTATTGGAGATTCTCACACTGTTTGTTGCAGGTTTTCATGAGTCTATATTGGGTTATATGATGATGATGCTAGCTAGAGATGAAATTTATCTATTGAAGCATACTATTAGTACATTGGTAGAGGCACCTACTAGAATTTTTGATTGGCACATTTTTTTATGGTAGACTTGGCATACATGTATGAGGATTCATCTTGTTGTCGTATTGGTGCATGGTTGGCATACTTTCTTGGTACAAGTAGTGATACATGTTGATGTACATGTTTGGTATATGTTTGGATGATGAGTACTTGGCTAAAAGTACAACATTGGTATTACTTGATTAACATATATTTTGGTACATGAGGCATTTGATGATTGAGGCACTTGGTTCATGGTAGAGACATATCATTAGTGATATGACACTTGTTTGGCATGTTGGTAGATGCACATGGTTGGAATATTGGTGGATGCACATGGTTGGCATATTGGTAGATGCACATGTTGACATGTTGATAGAGGCATATGGTTGATACATTCCATGGATGATATCTTTTGGCACTTTGTATGATGTTGATGTACATGGTTGATGTATATAGGTGTTGTGCATGACGATCACACATTTTTGTACAGGATGTGCTTGGTTGATATGTTGTTCATGATTCTTTATTTTATTGTTGACATATATTTTGCTTCATGATGCTTGGTATATCATGAGTTTGATGCATGAATAGGTCCAATGATCGTTATATGGTATCACATTGTTCATCTCGCAGAGAATATAGGGGATACATACCCATAGGGGGAGTCATTCTTCTTCCCATGATTCTAGGAGGAGATATTTATCATATGCATACCTAGAAAAGAGCCCTATATTTGAAAAAAAGAGCACATAGGCATAATTCCAGGAGGAGTGATGGTCATAGGGGGAGTATGTTTGATGTATTTTTAGCATTACATCAGAGTGATATCCCTTGTTCAAAAGGGGGGAGATTATTCATAGGAAGATCAAAGGCACTCAGACAGGGGGAGCAACCCCAAGGGAATTTCAAGTAGGGGGAGCAGCCCCAAGAGGAAAATGGCCCTTTTCCATTGATGTCAAAGGGGGAGAGATAGTCACATTGATGTGATTGATGATTATTGATTGGGAAAGATAGTCACATTGACTATTGATGTAGAACATGCCTTATCTACATGTATACATCAATAATTGGTAATTGGTGTTGACATCAATATTGGTATTGCCTTCAATGCCAAAGGGGGAGATTGTTGGATCATGTTGTAATTGATGCCAATGGTTTGATTGATTGATGTCAAGTGATTGATTGATTGATGATTGATGTAATGTAATATGTATTTTCCTTGATGAGAATGGATAGATGAATATGGATCAATGAGTTGTCATTGATATGATGAAGATGGATCAATGAGTTGTCATTGATACATGATGAAGATGGATCGATATGGTTTCATTGGTATATGATGCATTGCTGGAAAAATGTATAGATGACTCATTATTGTCTTATCATGATTGATAAGGTGCACAAATGAATGAACTCCAAAGTGATCCCATTATGGTGAAATCCCTCACGGGAATACGCTTTGCGGATTGAGTTATCCTAGAAGAATGGGGACCCATTCTCTCATTATTGTCTTATCATGATGGATAAGGTGCACAAATGGATGAACTCCAAAGTGGTCCCCTTATGGTGAAAGCCCTCATGGGAAGACGCTTTGCGGATTGAGTTATCCTAGAAGAATGGTTGGAGGACCCATTCTTGTATGTGGAATAGTGAGATGAATATCAAGGAAATTGTTGGTGAAACTATCCTATATGGATAGTGCTTGTCATGCCATTTCCAGTGGTATGTGGAATGTCATATAACTCCTCATGGTTTGAGAGTTATGGCCTTATGAAGATGAAGGACCCCCATATGAAGCATTGAAGCCCCCAAGGTCAAAGAAGTCAAAGTGATTTTAAAAGAAGAAATCATTATTTAAATGATAAAGTAAAGTGACAAAGTCAAGAAGTATTATTTAAATAATAAAGTGAAGTGACAAAATCAAAGAAGATTATTTAAATGATAAAGTGAGGTGACAAAGTCAAGGAGGAATATTTAAATGATAAAGTAATGAAGAACTTTCTAATTATGGAAAGTGGTTAACCCTAAAAATGAGGAAAATAGGTTAAGTGACCTATAAATGGGTTAAGTGAACTAGAAATAGGTTAAGTGACCTAGAAATAGGTTAAGTGACTGTTGGTCACTATAATTGCTTATTTAACTAAACAATCAAGTGCTACATAAATTGTCAACCCAGAGAAGTCTGTTTATTTCAAAGGTAATCACGCACTATATATGCTCAATCTCAAAAGCAACCTAGAGTTGTAGTAGAAACATATTAATCACACTTTGCCTTGAACAAACTGAAGTTCTAACTTGAATTACAGGAAATCAACCTACCTATTGCAGAGCTCAAAGTTTTAAAGGAATGATTAATTGAAGAATCCTGGATTACATTAAAACAACAACAAGATACTGCAACAGGAAAGACCAACTATTCTGTAACCAGAGAACAGGACCCTATTCCCAAAGCAGGAATCTTCAACACCTGTTTCGGATCATCACACTCTCATGAACTCATTACTGTTTGAAATGATTGACACGCACTGAAGGTTAACTAACTCTTAACAGAGAACATGACCCTATTTCCTAAGAAGGAAAATTCAGCACCTGTTTCTGATTAGCACACTTTCATGAACTCATTAAAATAATTGACATGCACTAAAGGCTAACTATATCTAACAGAGAACATGACCCTATTCCCGAAGCAGGAACCTTCAACACCTATCCCTGGCTATCAAGATTTCATAAATTCACCAAGTAGGATTGCTAACTAGAATGATTAATAGTTACCCAAGCATGAATCATATGAAAACAATGTAACAATCAGTAAAGCAAAGTTTCAGCAAGACAAAGTTCAATAAAGTAGTGTTTCAGCAAAACAAAGTTCAATAAAGTAGTGTTTCAGCAAGACAGAATTTAATCAAGGCATGAACAAAAATAACACTAACACACTACAAAGCTAACAGGTGAATCTTGTGAAGAAGGTGGGCCCTCCCTTCTCACAAGATTCCCCTGAAACGAAAGGAACTAGAGAGAAATGCTCAGAACAATCTTTTATTCATCTGTCAACTATGTTACATTACAATCTGAAGTAGAACACGTCCCTCTCTGTAAATCCTTTCTTTGTAAAAACATAAGATCCCCTCTAATGATGATTTCCTCTTATTTAAAGAGGAGAATCCCTTTGAAAAAATTTGATCAACAATTTACAGGTGTACATTTGAGTCCTATTCTTAGTCAGATCGACTTTCTAAACTGGAATAAGATATCCTAGTCTCCCGCAACAGAATGCTATTACAAGTGTTGAGTGAGGTGTTGTTGTTGTGGCTGGAGTAACAACTTCTTTATTTTTCTTCTTGTTACTGTTGTTGTATGCTGTTTTAGCATCGCAAATCGCGGGCTGTTTCAGCCACGGGATTTGCATTCTGACTGTTTCGGCAACTTGGTATCAGGCAACAGTGATCGTTAATGCTAGCTCAAGGTGCGGCTGTCATGGTCAATGTAACAGTTTTGTGTTGTTGTTTCAGCATTGTAGACCACAGACTGTGTAACAGCTTCTTCTGTGTGAGTTGTTGTTTCAGCATCATTGACCACGGACTGTGTAACAACTTCTTCTGTGTGATTTGTTGTTTCAGCATCGTTGACCACAGAGAGTGTAGCAGTTGTTGTTTCAACATCGTAGACCATGGAGAGTGTAGCTTCTTCTTCTGTGTGAGTTGTTGTTTCAACATCATAGTCCACAGACTATTTCAGCCACAGGGTTTGCGTGCTTTAACTGTTTCAGCAACAGGCCTCAATGCTAATCTGCAGTTTGAACTGTTTCAGCACTTATACATTTCTGATCAATGGTTAAGTATGAGAGTAATGTAAAATTATATGAAAAACAGATTAAACATATAGTAAAGAGAAGAGATGTTATATACCTTTGGAAAGATAGGGTAAAATGATAATGTGAGTTTAAATGTGAGTGAAACAAGGGTGTAAAGGTAGCAAAAAGTGTGAGCAAAAAGGTACATTGTATGGTCCTAACATCCCCCCCAACCTAAAATGTTGCATGTCCTCGGGCAACTTCACTCTGAATCAAAATCTGAATACCGACTCTGAGCGTGCAAGTTACTCAAGCAGTAGTTGTGGAAGGTGATGTATGTTGGAGCTCTGAACCCTTGAACGCATTGTAACCTTTGCCAAGCTGCTGTTTCGGCCTTCTTGAAAAACTTATAATGGACTTGATATTTCTCTGCTGGAAACCAGAGGATAGGAAAATGAAACTGGTACCCTATCCAGCTTTCAACACATTGTTGAACACACTTGATGTAGTGAGGTACCCTGGAAATTTCTATCTCAAGATTAGTGGGGCTAAAAGGATTGTGTTCCTGTCTTTTCTCAGTATATTGTTGCCAAAACATGTTGTTTGCCTGTAGGGAAACAATCTCTGTTGATTTAATGAAGTGTTGACAATCCTGAAGCACTGTTGTTTGTAGTTGCTGAATGTGTTCAGTCATCCTTGGTTTCTTTAAAAACTGATAATACTCTGTAACAAAGGTGGCTACATTTTGTGGTTCTGGCCTTATCCAGAGAAGGTGATTATCCTCATTGTGCTTGGCAGCTAGGAATTCATCTTGCCATATAATCTAATTGTTAAGGAAAGAGGTGAGTGCCCGAATCTGGATGTCACCGACAAGAGGGTTAAGGTTAAGTTGTCGGTTCTCAGGGATGGCCTCATTATGAAAATATGCCTCACAGAGGAGGTGTTGATCCATAACAAAGGCTTTTGCAAAGGTTTTGACAAAATATGTTGGATTTAACACTACATGGGGTCTGCCTTCTGTGATTGATTTGATCTGAAACCATGTAAGTCGTTCCATGAGGAACAAAGAGTAATTGCAGGATGGTTTCCTTGCAGCCAATAGATTTTGTGCCAAGTCAAATATCATGAGAAATCCACCTTTTAGCTCTTTATTCTGTTTCTTAAGGGCACGAGATTTCTGGCTTGTTTTCTCCAAAGCTTCCCAATTTGAGTAAATATGATTTATCCAGATCTGTCTGTGTTCCTGTAGGCTTTTGGCCTGTGTAACAACAGACTCTTTTTTCCATTTATGTATTATTGTCTGCTCATCCCATGGTTGAGTTTGTGTTTCAGCGTTGCAAGTAATAGGCTGAGGTAGGGTCTGAGTGGCTTGTTCCACAAAGGTGTGGGTATTGATCTGGCTGGGAGGGGCAGATTCATCAATAAGAAATGTTTGTAAAACTTTATTAACAAAAGCAGGGGTTTCAAATTTGACATTTGTTGCAGGCCAGGGCTCAATCTTAATTTTGGAAGGTCCTGTTCGTTCTTGTGTAACAACAGGGTGTTCTTCTTTGACTGCAAAAGTTGAAGGAGCAGGGGGATCTCCTAGCATTGGGATTTGAATTAGTTTGTAGCCTGCTTGATAGTAGATGTCCCCACATTGAAAACACATATATTCTATACACGGATTCTCTATTGTAGTTCCTTCTGACATGGTCATTGTGCGAGCTAGGGTGTACAAATTAAGTTCTTTCTCATAGGCTTCCTTTGCTGCAGCTAGATCTTTCTTGTAGGCTTCCAGTTCAGATTTTAGGAACTCATTTTCTTGTAAGACAGAGGCCATTGTTGGTTCTGATTGAGGGGTGACTGGTTCTTGTGTAGCAGTCACAGTTGCACTAGCTGGTTCTTGTGGAGTAGCTACAGGATCGACAACTGCTTCTTGTGTTTCATCTTCTTGATGTAAAGAAAGTAATGTTGCAACACCCTGGAACTTTGATTCTTGTATCTCAGTATCAATATCAGCAGTTGGTTCTTGTGTTTTAGCTGTAGCTGGTTCTTGTGTGACAGCTATGGCTGGTTCTTGTGTTTCAGTCACTGAATGAGTAGCTGATTCTTGTGTTTCAGCTACTAAATGGGTAGCTGGTTCTTGTGTTTCAACTAATGAATGAGTAGTTGGTTCTTGTGTTTCAGCTACTGAATGAGTAGTTGGTTCTTGTGTTTCAGCTACTGAATGAGTAGTTGGTTCTTGTGTTTCAGCTACTGAATGAGTAGCTAGTTCTTGTGTTTCAGCTACTGGGTTTGAAATGGATGATGTTGCAACATACTGATCATCTGGTTCTTGTGTTTCAGTGCCCGTGGGTGGAATAGGCAAAGATTCTGGCATTTGGGAGGTTATAGGTGTACGGGGTATTAGTCGAATGGGTTGGGGGTCTAGGGCAGTGGCAATAGTGGTTGCCCTTGTTGAGGCCCTTGTTCATTTTCTTTGTAAAAAGGGAGGGAAGAAAGGAATTTGCTTTCGTTTACGTGGGGGTTTTTCCTCAATGATGGGACAGGGAGAATTGTCTGGCTCAAAATCATCGCTATGAATATGAAGGGCAGGAGTGGATGATTCTGGTAAAGTGTGGGGCAGGCTTGGTATGGTAGGGGGGTTAATTGGATTGATTGGGTCTGTAGGTGGACTGTTAGGTATTTCTGGAGAGTCTGGAGGGTTTTGTGGTTGTTGTTCCTGGAGATTTTCAGGAATTTCAGTGGCTTCTTGGGGATCTATAGGTGGGTTGTTTAGTGGAGGGTTTTGTTGGGAAAAACCCTTTTGGATAAGAATTTGAACGAGACGATGATGGGTGAGTGAAAGGGAGGGATCTTTAGCCTTTTTACAGTAGTGCAACATATTTTTAAGACAACCGAGCAAATAATAAGGAATGTTCACCAATCTATTATTCCGTAAATGAGACAACAAGGCAAAATCGTGCTGGTAGACTACCTGGTATCAGCCTTCGCAGGTAAGGTAGTGTTTGAATAATTTTGCAACTTCTGGCCATGGAGGTGGCAACGAGCTTAGTCGGACACCCCGAACTTTAGGTTAAATTTGTTCCCCTGGCAAGAGGAAATCTTGCTGGGAATTCAGGATGATATGTTTGCGACTGAACAAGAGAAGGCCATTGGTAGGGAGACCCGAAACCTACGCTATATCCTCTTCTGTAACTAAAATCCAAACCCCTTGAACAATGGAATGATCTTCCTGGAGATTTTGGACAAATTGTAGAACCTGTTGTTGATCAAACTCCTGGAGTCTCTGAAAATAACCGAGTCATCCTGCCTGCAAAAAAATTTGATAGGCTTCTGGATACAGTTCTAAAAGGGCTGTCGTGGTGGGTTCGTACCGTATAACAGAGCCTCCCATAGCTAACAACTCAGTAATATACACCGTCAAAGAGTCAAGTAACATCTTTTGTGCAGAGTAAGTTTTTCGAGTGAAGGCATGCAAATGGTGGTGAAACAAACGAAAGGATGGTAAATAGGAATGGCGGTGGTTAATTCATGTGGAATGATGGTATACAAGTTTGATATTTCCTCCCCCCCTTCAAGTGTGGCTAATAATGATTTTACACGAGTGGTAATAATGATTTGGAATCTTCCCATTAACTATAGCTTAATTGTATTTACATAGAATTTACATACCTCGCCTTTACCTTTTGATTCATACTTAAACAAAATATAATGCCTGTCCATTATAGTTCTGCAATGGCCGTGGCGGAGACTTTTGGTTAGATGAATTGTATCAAGGATTTGTTGACTGGAAGGACAAAATGTAGTATGAGAGCGCAAAATCTTATTGACAGAAAATGCCAAAAATTTGGTGTTTCAGCCGTAGGAAGAACATAGATATGTTTGTTGAAGAGTGATGTTGTAGAATACTGCTAAGGAAGTGGTGTTTCAGAAATAGAAAGAAGGGAGAAATAATTGCTGGACGGTGTTGTTTCGTCAATGGGGAAATGTGAAGAATTCTTGAACAATAGTGTTTCGGCAATGGGAAAATGTGAAGAATTGCGGAACCGTGGCAATGGGAAAATGATGAAAGGTTGCTGACAGTGGTGTTTCAGCAATGGGAAGAAGGGCAAAACAATTGCTGAACGGTGTTGTTTTGTCAATGGGGAAAATGGTGAAAGGTTGCTGACAGTGGTGTTTCAGCAATGGGGAAAATGGTGAAAGATTGCTGAACAGTGGTGTTTCAATAGTGGGGAAAGTCAAAAAGTTGTTGAACAGTGGTGTTTCAGCAATGAAGAAAGAGAAAAGAGTTGTTGAACAGTGGTGTTTCAGCAATGGGAAAGCTTGCCTCTTGAAGTAGGATCGTCGTTTCTTAGTGGGCCTGTGCTTTGATCGGGAATCTGCAAAAATCGATTGTAACATGGTATTTCTTGACAGGGATTATTAGTAAATGAAATCTAATCTAATACTAAAGAAATTAACTTAAAAAGAATTAATTGCAATGAGGGGTAGGATCCCCCTCTAAAAATAGGTAATGAGAGTCTGCCACACATGTGGCCTTAAAATCTTCTTTGGAAATAGGGCGCTGGTACAGACAGAGCCGATGACCATTTACAAGTAACGGTGTTTTAGAGTCATCGATTGTGAGGAGCCTTACTATTCCATTGGGGAAAACAATGTCTACTTCGTAAGGTCCAAGCCATCTTGTACGTAGTTTCCCTTGAAATTCTTTGAACCGAGAGTCATATAGTAGGGCCCAATTACCTTTTTGGAACAGCTTATGCTTGATAGTTTTGTCATGCCATTTTGATCTTTGCTGTTGAATCATAGTTGTCTGATGAATGTCATCTAGTCTTTTTTCATCCAATTCATTAAGCTGCTGCAACTTGGCTGTCTGTGCATCGGTCAAATCAAGGTTGACAACTAAAGAAGTCCTTAAGGTTTTGATTTCAAATTCCACAGGAAAGACAACACTCTTTCCATAGACTAATTCATAGGGAGAGAATCCTGTAGTATTTCTCCAGGTAGTTTTGTAGGCCCATAATGCTTCAGGGAGCCTGTGAGACCAGTCCTTTCTATTTTCCTTCACTGTTTTTGTGAGAATGGCATCTATTACTTTATTTGTTCTTTCCACCTGTCCATTGGCTTGGGGGTGGTATGTTGTAGTCATTCTATGCTGGATATGATATTTTTGAAGGGTGGCTTTAAAACCATGAGAAGTGAAAGGAGGTCCTCCATCTGTAACTAATTCTCTTGGCACTCCAAATCTGATGAAGATGTCTTCAAACAAGAAATCTATAACTGCTTCTTCGGTCACTCTATGGAGTGCTTTAGTCTCCACCCATTTGGTCATATAGTCTGTGCAGACCACTATGTAAACTTTTTGATTGGATGGGGGGTTAATGGGTCCTACAAAGTCTAAGGCCCATATTTCAAATGGTTCAAGTACTATCTAGGAGTTTAATGGCATTTCATCTCTATGATTAGGTTGGCCCACTCTTTGGTAGCTGTCACAGGCCCGAACATATTTCTTTGCATCTTTGAAAAGTGAGGGCCAATAGTACCCCATCCTGAGAATTTTATGTGCTGTTCTCTTATCAACAAAATGCCCTCCACAAGGGCCATCGTGATAGGCTTTTAGTAGATTATAAACTTCATCTTCGCTAATGCACCTTCGTATTTCTTGATCAGGTCCTGTGTGGAAAAGACACCCACTTATCCATCTATACCTAGCACTTTGTTGAATGATTCTTCTTTTCTCTTGGTGGGATAAGTGTGGTGGTAACTTCCCTGCAACCAAATAATTAGCTATGTCTGCATACCAAGGTGAGTGAGCAGATGCAAATAAATATTCATCAGGAAAGGAATCATCTATTGGGGTATCATCATCAGGTTTTAACCGAGAAAGGAAATCAACAACTACATTTTCTTTTCCTGGTCTATCTACAATTGTAATATAAAATTCTTGTAATAATAGTAACCATCTGGTGACTCTAGCATTTGTGATAGGTTTGTTCATTAGATATTTGATAGCTAATTGATCAGTATGGACAAGAGTAGAGTAGCCAGTGATGTAATGTCTAAATTTATTAATAGCATAGATAACTGCTAAGAATTCCTTTTCGGTAACTGTATAATTGAGTTCAACAGGAGTCATATTCTTGCTGATGAAATAAATAGCATAAGGGAGATGATTTTCTTCTTGTCCCAAGACAAATCCTATTGCAGTATCTGAAGCATCAGAGGATATATGAAAGGGAAGTGTCCAATCAGGTCCTCTAAGAATAGGAGCTATAGATAACTGATGTTTAAGTGTATTAAATGCTTCCTGGCAAGAATTAGTCCATTTGAATTCAACATTTTTCATTAGTAACACAAACAGGGGAGAAGCTATTTTGGAAATTTTTTTGATAAATCTTCTATAGTATCCAGCATGTCCTAGAAAACTTCTTACCTCTGTTTAGGTTTTGGGACTAGGAAGGTCTTTAATGACTTGTATCTTGGATAGATCCACCTGAATTCCTTGAGATGAGATAAAATGTCCAAGCACTATTCCTTCACTCATCATCATATGACATTTTTCTGTACTTAAGGAGAGTTGGGCTTGTATGCATCGTTTAAGCACTTTCTCAAGGTTTTGTAGTGCTTCC
>ML790107.1:97131-127163 GCA_009831015.1 Picea engelmannii | reverse complement strand
CCCTCTCTAAGTGTGGTAGGTGTGTCCAACAATTTCAATGGTAGAATAGTGAGCAATGATTGAAAGAAGATGTTTTTTATGCATCCCTAATGGATGTAGCATTAATTTGTAACAAAAAAGAGAAATACTTGGCTAAAGAAGATGCCCTTAGGGAAAAATAATTCTTATAACATATAGAATCATTTCCAACTTAGACAATTGCAATATCTCAATAATTCACATATACCAATGCAATGATTTTATATCTCCAATGAAAAATTAGGCTAGTGTAAAATCAATTGGGTTAATGGAGTCTCTTGTGTAAGAGATATTTGTGTTACTTCTCTACGGGTGTAAGATTTTTTACTCCCTAGAGAAAATAAAACCAGCAAGGTAAATCTAGGAGGGTGTAATCCTTTTTACTCCTCCTAGCAACCTTTGCAAAGTAGCTTATTCAATGATAACAAAGTAGAATTTATGGAGGGTGTATACCTTTATACTCCTCTAAGGGTTTAGACAAATTTAGTTTGAAACAAGAAGAAAAACAAAATTAATGCATAAATTCCATACCAATTTCAAGAAAAAGCATGAAGAAACCCTTTCTTATCAAGCATATTCCACCAAAATTACCAAGAACAAGCATCAAAGAGATAGCGCCTTATCTTCCTTCACCAAATTAAAAGTACTAGCATCCAAATAGCACGAGAGAGAGAGAGAGAGAGAGAGAGAGAGAGAGAGAGAGAGAGAGAGAGAGAGAGAGAGAGAGAGATGTGATTTTCCCAAGTAGGGAGAAAATTTCAGCCAACAAGTATGTAATTCTCAAGTGAGTTATGATAAAATGACAAAGGGGTGACCTTTATTTAAGTGAGGTCACCTAAAACCATTTTGTTTACTTTTTGAAAATTCAACATAAAATTAGAGGTTGACCTCCTTATTTGTCTTCTTACAACTTAAAATTCAAAATTACAAAAAGAAAATCCCTTTTTTAAGGTGATTTCATGTCGTAAAGGGTGATGTAGGGACTCTAGGAGAGATGTTTTGGCCTAGGATGAAAATCGTTGGGCCTACAAAAGCCATAAACCATGCCACCAAGTTCTCTAGCATGTTCCAAGTGTCTCTCTCTCCATCGAACCAAGCCACATCATCATCAACCATGAGAAACCCTAGCAAACCTGTAAGCCCATGTGACATCTAGGGCATAAGGTCTGACGTTTTAGGCCTTCCAAGGACAACACTTGGGAGAAAGGGGTTGGATAATAATAATCTCATGGTTTCCAAGTGCCTCAAAAGGAAATTTTCCTCTTCCCATGTGTTCAAGGAGAGGGGGTGCATCATCCAACCAGTGGGCTTCGTGCCCCAATGAAGGTCCAAGCAACCTTGTGCCTCCATGATCAATACTTCACCTAGAAAGGACCTGCAAAGACAAACAAGTACACCCTCCAAGGGTCAACGTGTCACAATTATCATGCCAAGTAAATCACATTTAATACAAGAACCATCTAAACATTTTCATTAAATCTACCCTTTCAAATTAAACATGTGCTCAAAGACTCTATGTAATTTTCCAAATTTAGATATAGGAGGGGTGCCATAATGCCCTATTGGGTGAACCAATTCCTCAAGTAGGGGATGTTTCCAAGGAGAATCCTTTCTATGTTATGTATTGAATTTGATATGGATGGGATTATACTTCTAGGTATGGGGTTTCATGGAATACATGGGCTCATATTGTCTGATTTATGGGTGTCTTTGTTGATGGATAGCCACATCCTTTTCCTCTTTTTGTTTTTAAAGAATATTTTTCCAAGCCCTTTATTATCCATTCATTTTGCATGTGTATCCAATTTGAATATAGTAAGGGGCACTAAAAATGAAATGCATATCCCACATATTCTCTACCTTGGTTTTCATTCTTTTCCAAGTTGAAGAAAGTAAGGGGCACTAAAAAGGAAATGAATAGCCCACATGCGCTCTACCTTGGAAAACAACATTAATCAATTAGTTATTTATTTTATGGGTCCCTCATTTTTTTTATAGGAGCTTCATTGCTCTCAGGATCCCAGGGAAAGCTTTTATTGCATGATATTTTTTTCCAGGACACCTTCAAGCCTAGTGGCCCCTTCTTCCCATGAAATGAGGTAGATTCCCTTCTTGGGTCAATAATCCCAAATACCTAAAATATGGGGAAACATAGGGGAATAAGTGATGGAAGGTGGAAATTATGAGCGGGAATGGTACAATGACCCTTCAAGGAGACCCCCCAGTAGAAAACCTTTCCCTAAAGGTGGCCACTTAAGAAACCATGACACTCACCAAGGTGAAATAGTGAAAAAAACATAATTTCCAAGATGACAGTCCATAATCAAGAGAAGATTTCATGCAACATATTCAAATGCTTCAAGTATTAAGGTGACACTTACCACAACATCGAACTTGTTACCTCATGAACCCAGACCTTATGTCATTTGTGGGATAAGCTGGGTGTGGTGGATGTTGTTCCCATCGATCAGGTGATGATGTGTGGTATGATAGGGGCCCTTGTCTCTCATATACCTTTCGGTACTCCATGTCTACAACCCGAGGGCCTCAAGACATCATATCCTTAGTTATCCCTAGGAGTGAGGGATAATAGGAGGAGACAAAAACAATGATTAAGATACCTTTATGAGGGTTTGTTATTTTATCATAGTTATGCTTGGAATTATAAATCATTCTCTTTTTTTTTGTTTCTTTTGTTCATTAAGTGGATATAATTCATCATTGTGTGTCTTAGTTTGTTCTACCTCTAGCACTCCTAGATAACTTTGACAACAACACAAATTAAATCATATATAACTAACCAAGTACATGTGATGAGTCTTAAGATATAATTCAAATGTCATAGTTACTTATATTTAGTTGAGAATAAGACCATCATATAATTATCCTTTGTAGATCTATTTCCTTGTTATAAGTAGGTGGTTGTCATCTAATAAAATGCATCAAGACAATATCAATTATGGGAAGAGAACTATTATTAATCTAATGTGTGAAATTCAAAGGCATTTATCTTTGAGCTTCTTCAATGCACATGATCACTACCTCATTCTCATAGTCCAGGAGACTGAAATATGTGGACTTTGTTCACATAAGAGCATTATGGTTGTTTGAGAGGCATTTGGAGATATTAAATGAATTTTTAGATAGATATCACGCCCTAAGGAGTTATATGGTTTATCAGTCCATGGTGTATATTAGTGAGTATCTACCTAAAGTTGATATTCATGTGCCTCACATATGGGGTGATAAGTATGCCAACAGATTTGAGGGAGATGTATTTATTGGGAAAGGGATTGAGAAAAAATTTAAACATGGGAGATTAAATATTTGCATAAATCTTGGTACTTAAATGAATTATAGTAATTATTGGTACTTACATTCAATTATAGTCTCTTTTAGGTGGTGAACAATAAGATGTAGTACATATTTACATTTCAAATAATATTTTATCACATGAAGGCATGTATAGAAAAATGTGAAGAACTTAATGGTAACCTATCATGGAATGGACTTTGTAAATTGATTCAACAAGCATTATTTGCCAAGGATCCTAATGTTACATTGAAATAAATTGATTTAGAATTTGGTGAAAAAGATAAAAAGGAACATGTTACCCTTTTTCTTGGCCTTTTGTTCTCATTCATTTTACCTTTAATGATGACTTGACCATGCCTTCTTAACATGTGTGACGCAAGTGAGGCATCAAAAAGCTATGTGGTGCAAATCCCATAAATATTGCATCATTGATTTGTATGATAAGAATAAAACTTTATATTGTGTAATAATTGAAACTTTCCAAGTGACTAATATATACCACAATGGCCATAGACATCTAGCCAAATTTGATCTTATATATTATGTATGTTTTGAAGAAATATTGGAATTAGACTTCAGTTCCTCCAATTTGTTTTCTCTTTAAGGTCAAGTGGTACAAGTTTTTGTTATAGGTTGTTGAAAGAACTATTATTGATCATGATAATGGTTTTAGTATGATTAATATTATTAGGCATCTATGTGTGTGTGTGTGTGTGTCCTTCCAAGCCAATGTGAGCATGTGTTTTATTCGTCAAACCCGAGTAGACCTAGTTGGTCATTTGTTGTTATATACAATCGAAGAGGAAAGATTGTAAAATATTACCAACCTAGGCATCCTCCCCAAGGAGGACACACCTACCATTCTGGCTATATCCATCTAAAAATCCAATCCTTAAGGATCTCTTTCTCATTTTCTATTATTGTTTGTTGAATGACTTCTATGCAAAGAATGTAGTTAGGAAGTGGTTTCATATTTCCATCCCTCAGGTTGAATGCATGAGTTATTTTAAAATTCATTTCTTATCCCTTGATTCAATTATGTAAATATTGAGTGGACCATTGTATTCCTACATAAAGGATAATTGGTTAAATTAATAGATTAAGTCACTTTTCCTTAAGGTCCTTATCTTCTATCATGGATCTTGTTATTGTATTTATTTATAGGTTAATTGTCTCTATACGCTAGTGCAATTCACTTCTTACCTAGAATTTTGGAAGTTGAGAGGTCAGATATACATCATTTGGTATAAAAGCATCGATCCAAGTTTTTTTTTCATCATTACTTCTCAAACTTAGTGCCTCTCTCAACAAAATAACTTTTTGTGGTACAAATTTAGATCTAGTTCCTTGGAGTGTTCCCTCCCACCCATATCTATTTCGGCACCTACTCTTACCTTTATCCCTACTTTGGTTCTAAACTAAAGTGGAAACCTTGCTCCATCAAAATGATTTCACCAAATCTAGTCAGGGAAAGCCCAATTCTCCCACCCATATCTCATTAGACATTGTTATAGGTTAGTTTTCAGTATTTTTTTCCAGTTATATTTATAGGTATTTAGTCCTCTTCACCCTCAACATTTTCATTGGACTACTTTGTTGGCACACCTCATATTAACGTCTACATTACTCTAGCATGTCATGGTTTCCAGACTCTCTAACATAACCCTCAATTTCTTCCTAGCTAGGGAATTAGGGATCCTCATCTTCCAATTGTTTGTGATCTCATACTCTTAGTTTCACTTATGTCCCCTCATCAAGAACCATTGGATAACAAGATAGAATCATCTCAAGTACCCTTACATCCATAAATCATGAAGCTACTACAAGAATGCTTCCTTGATATACCTCAACTTTCCATATTTCAACTTGATATAAGATTATCCTACAAAAATATGGAGGTAAGATGATTGGAAAGGCCTTGGATTTATAGATTTGTATCCTTACATTCTACTTCCATACTTTCCCTAATCTCACATAGGCTCAACATTTTATCCTAGAAATAAACCTCTTGGAAGAAATTTCTCAGGCTTAGTGGCAGTCGCAACACATAGAAGTGACATTCTGTATTTATCTTAATGATGAGTCCACCTACAAATCTACTCAAAACACCATCAACACCTAAGGGACATTGTGAAATTACCTACTCTAATGTTATCACCCTCCAATATACCTCACCAATATATTGTACATATGGTATGAACTTTGTCAAGCACCTGGGAAAAAAATGAAACAATTTGTAGAGGTGTTCACTAATTTTTGCATTTAGCTCTAGATTCTAGGTCAGGATGAGATATCGATTGTTAAATTTAATTTCGATTTACTAGTTGTTTTTAAGTTTGAGGTCACCTTGTTTGAAATTAGTTCCCTTGAGGAGACCTTTCAATGTGACTTAGCTATTAAATGCAAACTTGTAATGTCCCTGATCCAGAAACCTTTGTAATTGTACATATAGGTTGGTGAGTCGATTGGTACTAAGTGTAAATGTCATGTATATATAGGCTGATGAGCCATTGACATCTGGTTTTTGGCGTTGTGTGCATCTAAGCAAGTGAAAAAGAATTGTGATAAAGAAAGGGTGCACACATTTTATATGTTTCGCGCACCTAGGTAAGTGCACACATTGCACTATGTTGCGCCCACTTGGGTAAGTGCACGATAATGACTTGGAAGTGCACAAAGTTGACTTATATGTATGATTTTTTATGTATTGAGGCCAAAGAGCATATGTGATTATGAGGCTAATCATCCTAGACATAGATAGGCCAACGTGCCTATCCATGTAAATATAATCATGAATAATAATATAATATTACATCGTTGTGTGCAGACAGACTTAGACGAAAAGATATGGGGGGCTTACTCCACCAAAAAAGGGAAAATGGGTGAGTCCTAAGTCTCGGGGAATATTTTAATAATATTTTTGGAAAAGTGTAATGTGGATATGTTTTTATCCTAAGTTCCCGAGGGTAGGGAGTGGGTCACAAAGTGTCTTAAATCTACTTATAAAGGTGAAAAGTGTCAAGTGGAAGGAATGCAATATATATTTTTGGCCTTAACGTATTTTTTTGGGGGGATTGCATTATTATTCATGTTGCAGGATCTCATGAGAAAAATGGGGTTGGACTGTATGGAAAATCCGATTATTACCTTATTTTCATAGAGAATATTGAGAGGAGTTGTGGGATGTAATCCGAGTTACTATCGAGGAGACAGGTTGAAAGACTGTGAGAAGTCTCTTTGGTTGAGAGATTGACTATTGTGAATTGGTTTTCAAACCCATGAGCATACTGTCTAGGTGAGATTATTGCTGAGATTTGTTGCCTAGTGTGTTGAAAATTAGTCACAAGGCTCAGATATTTCATGTCTGACATGTTGTTGGTAACCCTAGGAAGGGAAGTGGGGCAGTTGATGGATTGTTGAGAAGAGAAGGGGCACTCTTCCTTGGGTGTGATAGGTGCATGGGAAATGAGGACTGTGGACTAGTTGTAGCAACAAACATCTAGGACTGAGAAATTCTATTGAGAGTCAAACCTTAGTATGTCACTAGAAGTATTTTTCTCTGATGGAGTTTGAGCCCCAACTCGGGGGTGACCTATTGCTGAAATATTATGAGAAACAACGTTTATGTTTGGGAGGAATGTCTTTTTCAAGGCAGGAGTTGGTGACTTTTATAAAATATAAGTGTTCTTTATGTCCTTGTCTTGTTTACTATGTGCGTGTTTGTCTATTTTTGACATAGATTAATTCTTGTATGTTGTTGCATATAAGTAATTGTTGTTATTCTACTTAATGTTGCTTGCACCTGTAAGTATGATTCTTACAACCTGTATTTGTAGTTTTGCATGAGTATGTCAGTTGATAATAGCCTTTCCTGCTAAGATAATCTGCTAAAATTGGTTATGAGTCTTCAAGAAGAGGATTGAGTGGTCGGGTGCACATGATTGTATCCTGTGTGTATCAAGAGGATGGGATTTGTCTATGCATACAGAGAAATAGATTTCAAGCACAATGAAACCTGAGCTGGCACATGATGCCTAGATGGTTGTGCGTGCGGTTGTATTGTGTGATTAGTATGCTAGTGCCCACAATTTTGAGTTGCTTTCACTGCTTAATGTTTTACTGAAAAGAGAATGTTTCTTCCGTTGTTATAAGTTGTGTGGCATGACTAAAGCTTGGGATGAGTGATTTACTTCAAGTGATAATGCGCGGATTGTGTTAGAGTAGAATCTGTGTAGATGAACTTTAGAGTAACATTTCTCAGTAGTATGTTTGGGATGTTACAATTTGGGTGATTTAGAGCTACAAAAGTTTAGGTTGTGTGATGTGGCCTAGCTTGGGGTGGTTGGGGACATTACATTGTGGTATCAGAGCATGTGTAAGGTGGTACGAGACTCAGTGGGAGTCTAGGTATGTTACAATTTGGTATCAGAGCTATGTGTTCAACATTGGACTTGTATTGGCCATAATATATCTTGAACATATGTGTGTGCTAAAAATTGGTGCCGCGCAGTGCAAAGCTTAGTTTTCACAGAAAACTATTTATGTGTGGTATAGAGTTGTGATGTGAACAATAGTAGTGATGTGCAGTTGTGCGCACTAGAGTTGGGATGTTAAAATCATCTAGGAAATCCGAGGGAAGGATTCTAACAAAATGGTGAAAAGTTTTCATGTAGTTGTTTCATGAAATCATCTAACAAATCTTAATTGCCTGCACATTTTTCAGAATTATCATCGAATAGAGAAGAACAGAGTCAGCGTAGAAGGTTAAAATCATGGAAAATGTGGAGAGGGATTACATTCATGATGATGAATTTGGGGATATGTATGTCAGTTTGGGTGTTGATGGTACACAATCCAAGGGGAGTGCATGAACTTGGTAGAAACCATAAAGGGACTGCAAAAATATTTCCAGGGCTATAAGGATGATAATGAAAGGCTTATGAGAGCCAATGATAAACGCGATGACTTCAATGTCAAATTGATGCAAAGTATGGAAATAATAGAAAATAAAATGGATAAGTAAATATAGTCGAGTAGATCAAGAAGTCGTTAGTCTCATGATGAGAAAAGAAAGGTTGTAGAAGTGAGATCCTTTATGGTTCTACTAGGGTACTATAGAACGTTTATTGAAGGATTCTCAAATATTGTGCATCCAATCACATCCCTGCAAAAGAAAGGTGTGTGATTTGAATGGACTCTGAGTTATGCAAGGAGTTTCTAGCACTTGAAGAAATTGTTAACAAGTGCACCAATTTTGAGAATTGTTGATCCTAATGTAGACTTCGTTGTGTGCACAAATGCATGCAAGGAAGGACTCATTGGATTTATGATTCATAATGGACATGTGGTGTGCTATGAATCAAGGAAGTTGAAAGAGAATGAAAGGATCTATTCTATGCATGAATTGGAATTGGAAGCTATAATGCATGCTTTGAAGATGTGGCAACATTATCTCATGGGTAAAATATTTGAGCTGAAAACATACCATTGTGATCTGAAATATTTGTTTGGACAACCAATTCTGAATGTTAGACAAAGCAAGTGGTTAGAGTTCCTCAGTGAGTATTCCTTCGACATAAAGCATATCAGAGGAAAATAAAACAAGTTGGTTGATGCACTCAATAGGAGGATGCATGAAATGCATGCTACAACCATTAGCATGTACCAGGCATATTTTTGTGAATTTTTTTTGGAAGTTTCCAAATCATATTTGTTGTATATGGATACAAGTGTGACTTTACAACAAGATATGCAACAACATAATTTGGAGGGTTATGAGCTAAGAGAAGATGGGATCCTCATGTATAGATGCAGATTCTATGTGACAAATGATCAAGAGTTGAAGAACCTAATTTTGATAGAAATGCATAAGTTTTCTTATGATGGACATACAGATTATTAGAAGACAATTTCCGCAGTCAAGAAGCAACACTTTTGTCCAGTTATGAAAAAGGAAGTTGCATATTTCATTGCAAGATGTCTTGAATGTTAGAAGGTCAAGGATGAGAAAAAACATCCAGCTAGTCTGCTACATCCATTTCCGATTCCTGAATGGAAGTGAGAAGTTACAACAATGGACTTCATAACTAATTTTCCTAAGACAACTAAGAAACATGATTCTATTATGGTGGTGGTGGAAAATCTAACTAAAGATGCCCATTTTGTTTCAGTGAAGTCCACTTACAAGGCACCTGACGTTGATGAGATATACATGTGTGAATTTGCTAAGTTTCATGGTGTACCTAAGACAATTGTGTCTGACAGAGATTCCAATTTCACCTCAAACTTTTGAAAAGGGTTATTTAAAGGATTTGGAACAAGTCTGAATTTCAACACAATGTATCACCCTAAGTCAGATGGTCAAACTGAGAGGGTAAATCAAGTGATTGAAGACATGCTGAGGATGTATGTGATGTATAATCCATCAAAATGGGAAGACAAACTTTATTTTGCAGAGTTTAATTACAACAATGGGTATCAAGCATATTTAAAGATGAGCCCATTTGAGACACTTTATGGTAGAAAGTGAAACATGCTAGTGAGTTGGGACAACATAATAGACCGCGAAATATTTGGGCTAGATCTACTCCGAGAAATGGAGGAGAAAATGGTAAAGATAAGGAAAAATCTAAAGGTTTCCCAAGACATGAAGAAAATATGCGCAGATAAAGAAAATACCCACATAGAGTTTAAAGTGGGTGATCACGTATTTCTAAAAGTGAAGGCCAGGCGTAGTTCCATGAAGTTGGGAAAGTGTTATAAGTTAGAAGCATGTTATTGTGGGTCATTTGAAATTCTTGAAAGGATTGGTCATGTTTCTTATATGCTTTCATTCCCTGAATCCTTTTGTATTCATAATTTTTTCCATTTTTCATTACTTAAGAAGTATGTATATGATGCTAATCATGTCATTGATTGGAATGTGATTTAGGTGGAGCTAGAAAGAGAATTTCAAAAACGACTATTTTTCATATTGGATTGTAAATTAAAGCAACTCCATAATCAAGTCATGAAGATGGTAAGATTCCAATGGACCTAGTATTTTCCTGGCGATGCAACCTGGGAGTGTGAGGATGCTATGTGAGCAGAGTGTCCTCATATTTTTGAAGATTTTTGAAAATTTTGTATGTGCATGTGTATAAGATGCACTGAGGACAGTGCATAAATAAGGGGGAGGGGATTCTAATATCCCTAATCCAAAAAAATTTGTGATTGGACATATAGGATAGTGATTTGTTTTGTACCAAGTGTAAATATGATGTATATATAGGCTGGTGAGCGATTGACACCTGGTTTTCAGTGTTGCGCGCATATGAGAAAGTGCGCGAAGAATTGTTATAAATATGGGGTGCACACATTTTGTGTGTTGCGCAAACCTGGGTAAGTGCTCACATTTCACTATGTTGCACGCACTTGGGTAAGTGTGCACATTGCACTATGTTGCACACACTTGGGTAAGTGTGCGGTAATGACTTGGAAGTGCACATAGTTGAGTTATATGTATGTTTGTTTATGTATTGAGGCCA
The DNA here is from genome assembly GCA_009831015.1 of Picea engelmannii. Classification (NCBI taxonomy): domain Eukaryota; kingdom Viridiplantae; phylum Streptophyta; class Pinopsida; order Pinales; family Pinaceae; genus Picea; species Picea engelmannii. The sequence goes on along the minus strand of ML790107.1, from coordinate 116,304 downwards.
GAGAGCCTATGTGATTATGAGGCTGGTGAGCCTAGACAAAAATAGGCCAATGTGCCTGTCCATGTAAATATAATCATGAATATTAATATAATATTACATCATTGCATGTAGATAGACTTAGACAAAAAGAGATGGGGAGCCTACTACACTGAAAAGGGGAAAAGGGGGTGAGTCATAAGTCTTGGGGAATAGTTTAATAATATTTATGGAAAAGTGTAATGTCGATATGTTTTTATCCTAAGTTCATGAGGGTAGGGAACAAGTCACCAAGTGGATTAAAGCTACTTCTAAAGGTGACAAGTGTCAAGTGGAAGGCATGCAATATATATTGTTGGCCTTAGTGTATTTTTGTTTTTTTGGGGGGATTTCATTATTATTCATGTTACAAGCTATCGTGAGAAGAAGGGAGTCAGACTGTATGGAAAATCCAATTATTACCTTATTTGCACAGATAATCTTGTAAGGAGTATCGAGGAGACGGGTTGAAATACCATGAACAATCTCTCTGGATGAGAGATTGGTTGTTGTGAAGTGGTTGTCAAACCTGTGAGCATACTCTCCAGGTGAGAGTATTGTCAATAGTTTTTCTCTGGTGCGTTGAGAATTATTCACAAGGCTCAAAGACTTCCTATCCAGCCTGTTGTTGGTAACCCTGGGAAGGGAAATGGGGAAACTGAAGGACTATTGAGAAGATAAGGGGCACACTTCCTTTGGTATGACAGGTGCATGGGGAATTAGGGACTGTGGACTAGTTGTAGCAGTGGACATCTAGGACTAAGCAATTCTACTGAGATTCAAAGCTTAGTGTGTCACTAGAAGTCATTTTCCCTTGTGGATTGTGAGCCCCAGCTCAGGGGTGACCTGTTGCTGAAAGCTTATGAGAAACAATGTCTATGGATGGGAGGAAAATTTGAGTCAAGGTCGTACTTGGTGACTTTTATAAAAGATAAGTGTTCGTTATGTGCTTGTCTTGTTTACTGTGTGCTTTTTTGTCTATGTTTGACATGGGTTAGTTCTTGAATGTTGTTGCATATAAGTAATTGTTGTTATTTTGTTTAATTCTCCTTTCACTTGTAAGTATGATTCTTATAACCTGTATTTGTAGTTGTGCATGAGTATGTCAATTGATAATAGCATTTCCTACTAATATAATCTAGTAAAATTGGTTATGAGTCTTCAAGAAGTGGATTGACTGGTTGGGTGCACAATATTGTAGCCTATGTATCAAGAGTCTAGGATTTGTGTGTGAGGACAGAGAATTATATTTCACACACAATGAAACCTGCGTTTGCACATGACGCTTAGATGGTTTTTCACACGGTTGTGTTGTGTGATCAGTATTCTAGTGCGCACAATTGGTGAACATAGTTTTGAGTTACTTCTACTGCTTAAGGTTGTATTGAAAAGAGAATGTTGCTTCCACTGTTATAAGTTGCATGGCATGACTAAATTTTGGGTAGAGAACATTACTTCAAATGATACTGTGCGGACTTGTGTTAGAGTAGAATCTGCGTAGAGAAAATTCATAATAACATTGCTCAGCAGTATGTTGGGGATGTTATAGTTTGATTGACTTAGAGCTACAAAAGTTGAGGTTGTGTGACATGGCCTAGCCTGGGGTGGCCAGGGACATTACATTGTGGTATCAGAGCATGTGTAAGGTGGTAACGAGACTCATTGGGAGACTGGGTATGTTAAAAAAATTCTATGGAACCCTAATTTATAACAAGCTCTCAAAACCATAACTCTCCTACCATCCTACACCCTCATAGTGCTCCAAATAGTCCCAAAAATTCTACTCCTCAGTTGCAAAATGATGAGTTTTATATCCCTTCTTCTGTTAGACCTAACCAATGATGTCACTACCAACAAACCCACATCCATTCTTTAGTATATTTTTGTTCTCTCGAATTTCAATCGACATCCTAAGAACTATTTATCAATCAATTGAATTCCATATCATAAGACCCACCCATAGATCCCTCCCCTCAAACAATTCCCAAATCATCCCCTTACCCAACCCTGGCACTGCTTACCCCTCTCTCTTTATGCTAACCTAAGAAAACACCATTCCCTCTCATAACTTCTTGTTCATTCATAACTGATAAGTTAAAGACTAGATAACCACTATTGTAACATGGTCCAAATTTTCAAAACTAAAATTTTAATAAACCCTCGTTTCATGTCATAAAATTTAAAAATGAGGGTGGCTGGGGACATTACATTGTGGTATCAGAGCATGTGTAAGGTGGTAACGAGACTAATTGGGAGACTGGGTATGTTAAAAAAATTCTATGGCACCCTAATTTATAACAAGCTCTCAAAACCATAACTCTCCTACCATCCTACACCCTCATAGTGCTCCAAATAGTCCCAAAACTTCTACTCCTCAGTTGCAAAATGATGAGTTTTCTATCCCTTCTTCTGCTAGCCCTGACCAATGATGTCACTACCAACAAACCCACATCCATTCTTTAGTATATTTTTGTTCTCTCGAATTTCAATCGACATCCTAAGAACTATTTATCAATCAATTGAATTCCATATCATAAGACCCACCCATAGATCCCTCCCCTCAAACAACTCCCAAATCATCCCCTTACCCAACCCTGGCATTGCTTACCCCTCTCTCTTTATACTAACGTAATAAAACACCATTCCCTCTCATAACTTCTTGTTCATTCATAACTGATAAGTTAAAGACTAGATAACCACTATTGTAACATGGTCCAAATTTTCATAAAATTTTAAATTTTATGACACGAAACAAGGGTTTATTAAAATTTTAGTTTTGAAAAAAATTTAAAAAAAATAAAACTTTGAGGAAAATAGTTTAGTTTCAAAACAATATAATAAAATATCCTTTTTTATAAGATTTCTTTTTTTAGATTTCTTTTATTTTTTTTTAAGTTCTTTTTAAATAAATTTAAAGTTTATTATAAACTTTTAATATAGTTTAATTTTCTTTGAATAATTGTTTATTATTATATAGTTTTGGTTAATAAAGTGTATGTTGCAAATTTAATTGCACACTCCTACCATCAAATAGGAAGTTCATAATGGATCCCCCCCCCCACGCATGCTCGACTTTTAACATAAGAGAGGGGGGCTGCAAAACTCAACCCAAGTTAAATAAATTTTGACATGACACTCATCCATGGATTGCACCCCCGGGGCCTATAGTTAACCTAGATAGACCTAATTTCCTCGAAATTGGCATGAAACCGATGCATGTCTCGCATGATGTCATATGGTGAAAGCGTAAAATTTAAATTTAAATTTTATTTCAATTAACTACAGTTAAGTTGAGATAAGAGAGTGGGAGACTGGTACATCTTTGAACATCATATTGAAATCATAATTTGTAGTTGTCAACTTTATCCTTTCCTCTTGCCTGTTTTCTTGACTCCTCATTTTTTTTCTCTTGAATATGTTAGGAAAAGGTTGAACTCAGATGAAATTCATTTCGTGTCAAATAAATATAAGGCAAGTTTTAAATTAAAGAAGGAGGTAGGTCCTTTCATTGTCAATACCATATCAATGTTGCATGTAACAACAAAGCTTCTCTCAGCTTTAGGATTTCAATAGGGAGGATCATGGAATTATTACCCTCATGGTATAATTTCTTTAAAAAGAATCTCACATGGGCAGGCTCCTTATCAACATAAAAAAAATAATTGAACTGGAGTTGTTGGAAAATCAAGATAGTTGGAAATATGTGCAGAACATATTACAATTCCATGGTAAAGCATCAAATCAGTCTGCAAAGTCTCCAATCACCTCAACAATTTGAGAAGACATGCAAAGAAGGACTATAAAATCAGCTCTAAAGGATTCAGGAACAAATGAATGAGGATCAACCAAAAATCATAAATTGGAAACACTTGAAGAAGAATAAGATTCAGAGTTACCATAATAAATAATACCAAGGAAATAAGCCCTTTTTGTAATTGTAGAAGTAACATCATTAGAGAAGCACAAGACTACAGGGAGTCAAAGTGAAACAAAACTAGTGATTACTAATCAATCAAAGCAGATAGACCACGTTCATGAATTCATGGAAATAAGAAAAGAAGGTGCAAGCATTAAAAAGAATGTGATTCCTAAAATTCATGACCATGATCCATATCAGACTAGAATGATATCAGTTGTGGATTATGCGAAAGGAATATTGAATATAGCAGTTATGGAGCCAAAGGAGCAGAAGAAGGTGACAAACATTTCCATTTGTCTTAATCCAGTCCATCCATTGGATAAATTCGACTTCCATAGACAAACTGCAGAAATGATAAACAAGGATGCTATGATAGCCAATCTCAGAATCAAGAAGATTCAGGTCATAAATGAGAAGCTCAAGACCCAATTAAAAAATGAAAAGTTAGCCACTAGAACCATGCAAATAAGAGTGGAGGAGTTAGAAAAATGGATAATGGACCTAGGAGTAAACCCAAGAGATGAATCATTTGTACAGGCTATAATGAAAACAAAAGACAAAGAGATCCAATTATTGAAGAAAAAGCTTAACATTCCAAGAATTGACCATGAACAAACTACAGAATTACAAGCAGTCCAGGTAGAAAAATATCAAATTTTGAGGAAAATGGTGCAGATGGAACAACAAATTGATTTATACGCCAAGTAGAATGAAAACTTGAAAGGAAGATCTCATTTGTTACAGTCAGCAGAATCATCTGATATTACAACAATATTGTCAAAGGCATTAGAATATTTAAAGCTGAAAGGAGATGAAATTGATAAAATGAATAAAACCATTGCAACAAAAAATGAATAAATCAAGGATAAAGAAAAAATTATTGCAGAATATCAAAAGATGAAGACAAAAATGAAAATGAACATAGATCAAATGAAGAATAAGATAACTGGTAAACCCTATCTAGTAGGAGCCAACCATATTGCTTGGGATGAAATCATAGGTGGAGTTGCCAAGATGTGGAGTTATTTTAAAATAATAGATGATGAAATGTTGTTAACAGATGAATATGATGAAATTATCCATAAATCATTCCATGAATTGGGAACTAGACCTCAAGTTGCTACTCAAATCATTAAGTTCCAGAATTCTACTTCCAGTGAAATATCAGCAAGTAAAGGCACTAGAGATAGAACTACAATGGTTATGGAAACATAAAAGGTCTTTACAAAAAGGATCCTAATACAACCAACTCGAAATAAATGTATTATGGTGAAAAGAAATGCTGAATATTTTACAAACAAATTTGAGAATCTAGTAAAAATGGGATTGCCTTCAACTTGGGATGAAAAGGGTAAAATTTTGTCTTATGCAAAGTAAAAAAAAAGCTTATTTGTTGTCAAAGGAAAAGAATATAAATTCCAAATAATGGCTAATACATTGAGAGGGAAAACCATTGTAGACATATTGATATATGATTTCTATCTTCTGTGACAAATAAATAGTTATTTTCAAATCCTCCAACATACAAAAAATAAACAGAACTAGATCTTCCATTCAGGAAGATGGGCTCTTTCAATTATCCCGCGGATGAAACTTGGAATATTCTTCTCCAATTGTGGTAGGATTATTCATCAAATATATTTGAAAAGATTCATGGATTGTAACAATTATCATTTTATCTTTCTATTTTAGAAAGCCAAATATCTTTTGTAAATCAAATGACTAGAAAATAAGATATAATCACCAAAATTGGTTATGACCCAAATTGTATAAATGTATGTGAAAGAATCGATGTAAAAGATATTTATTAGAGGCTTGTCTACAAAGCTTTCATAAAAATCCTGTAAGTTTTGAAGATTCAAACTTTCATGTTTCAGACTATCTGTTCCTTTTCTTGATGTTATTTTCATGCTTCTAAATTCTTCTTGAATGTATCTATTTCCATTACTGTGATGATTTAGTAAAACAAATACCATCATTGATTGCAAAAGGTATCTCTAAAGTTACATATTTCTTCAAGAATACTGTGATTATTAAGAAGACCTATTCATAAATTTCATTATTCCTTTTTTAACAGAAACAAAATATTATTTTCTGTTTAAATTTTATTCTGGCTTAGATACATATTCGATTATTATTCCTTCTATCTGAAAGTTAAGTAATATTTATCAAAGATACATTACTTCATTGTTCAGTTTTGTTATCCTTTGTTTTCTTCTTTCAACTTCTTAAAAACATTCAATTGTCTGAAACATGGAATTTTTTTTCTTCAAACCTTAATCTTTAAATATTTAAAGACTAATGATATAGGCTCATTCATGAAATAAAAATACTCTGTTTTAGCACAGGTAATATTAAAAAAAAGAAATTAATATTATGTATGTCATGGCATAGTTTCCTATCCAGAAACATCTCAAGGGTTACAACAAACACCATGATACTTGACAATAATACCCAAAAGAACCTCATATCTAGTGACTTTGTGCAATGCCTTTAGCTTCCCACAACTCCCTATCCTTATCCATACCACCTTGGTTGGGTACATCAACATGGGCCTCACATACTCATTAACTAACTCTATAAAATCACGTTTGTTATAATCCCCTTCAAAGACACCATCAATTATGACATCTCCCCTCTAGATTTTTTGGAACTCCTCATTGGACTCCCCTACCAGCAATAAGACAAGGATTTCTATTATTCTTGATAGGTTCTCAAATCAACATATTTGTAGCACCCATCCAATACTTTTTGTACATCCTTTTTACCATTTCCATTCCATCCTAATACCCTTTTCATTCAAAATGATGCATTTTTCGTCAAGGTATAATTATTCTCTCAACATACCATTTCAATACTTATTCTTATGCACTAGTGCTCATCCACTAGGATGACATTCACCTTTGCTTATCCATAGGCACGTCCACTCAACAGATCTTCTTTCCCACTGCATTACGAAAGAGAGTTATCTGGAGTTCATCATCTCATCTCTCTGCTCAGAGGAGGATAATACATCATTTTCATCTATGTCTCATGATGATGCACCCAACTCTATGGGAATTCACACGTTCACCTTTTTTTGAGCCACAGACATGTCCAACTCAACAGATCTCCTTTCTCACTGCGTTACATAGGAGAATCATCTGGATTTATTCTCAACTCTCTGTAAGGAGGAGGCCATCACTACATTCAAGTTCTGTCTCAAATAGGAACCACACAACCATCTCAGGGGCTCTCTCTCAGGTTGACTCAATCATTTTGTGTCCTGGAGAATGTATCAATCAACTGTAATCATCAACACTCCCTCTCAGCTAGGGAGATATTCTCCATTAGGCCAAGTCGCATACATAAGTACTTCGAACTTTTTCTTGGCTGTAGTCATCAACACTCCCTCTCAACTAGAGAGGTATTCTTCACCAGGCCAGTTTGGTGAAGGTGTCTACAATCTGTTCATGTGTAGGAAGGTACAACACGCGTACCTCTTTCCTCTGCATCATGTCTCTGAAAAATGATATTTAATCTCAACTTTTTTTTTTCGATCTATCATGAAACAAAAGTTTCTCAAAGAGCTTCACACAACTCTAGTTATAATCATAGAATCCATCTCATGATCAAGTAAATCTGTCAGAAGTTTATGAAGCCGCACTGCTTTGCACACTCAATGATATATACTTTGCTTATGTGGTATTCAAGGCCACAGAGATTTGTTTCCTATTGCACCAGGAAACCATGACAACCTTCACGGTAAAAAGACAACCTGATGTTCTCTTCCGGTCCACTGTACTCTCTTCTTAGTCTGTATTGACATATCTTGCAAACTCAAGTTCACACTGGAGGAATATCTCAAGCCATATCCAACTGTGCCTTGTATAAATCTCAATACATGCTTTACTGCTATCCAATGAGTTTGTCTCGGTTGACTCATGGATTGACTAAGCACATTTACTGCATATCATGAAGCAGGTGTGGTGTTAACCAAATGCATCAATGATTCAATCAGCTGTGGATCAATCTTGTCTGAATCATCACCATTTATTTTTTTCAAATCCATCACGGTGGTTTTGCATTCTGTCATACTGAACTTCTTTAGTATTCTCACTGTATGTTTTCCTTGACTCAGAAAAAAACCTCATCGGTCCTCTATCATACTTCTTGTCCCAATAAGTAGTGTATCATACTCAGATCCTTGATCTCAAAATCTAAAGTTGAGGCTTTCTTGTATCCAACAATATGACTTCCTAAATATGTCATCAAAACTAGGCTTTTGCCACCAACAATGTAATAGTATAGGTTTGGATCAACAACACCTTTGTTAAAACCCAAACTCCTCAAGAATTCATCTATCTGATGTAGTTTCCAAATCATGGATGGTGGTACATATGAGAGTGTGTCTGTCTATTGGATCAATATGTCTCATCATGGTTCACTCCCTTTGCTTGTGAGAATCTTCTGGCCATAGTTTTGTATTTCTCGATACTTCCATCAATTGTATAGATCCATTTCGAAGTCACCATAGATTTTCCTTCTAGTCTCGGAATGATGTCTCATACTGGTATTCTTCTATTTATGGAATTTTTTCCATACTTGTTCATATATTACTTCTCCATGACAAGGAGTCTCACAGTCAAAGGAGTGGCTCATGGCTGAAGGGTAACTTTGAAAAAATCTTTTTCTTTCTCAAGATGTCGCTTGAGGGACTTGTATGATTCTCTACCTTCTTGCAAAGATTTTTTTACCCTAGGAAGGCCTTTTAAGCCCTACTATAATATATCTAGTTATATCAACTGGAGCAGATGAATTTGCTGAAATACTGTCTGTCTTCCTGTGAACTGCTGAAGGTATTATATCTTCCTTCTTTTTATTTTGTTTTGACTCCCTCTTAGTCAAGTAACTCTCTCTGAAGTCTAAAGGATGGAAGTCTTCTTTTATTTCTTGTTATATCTTTTATGTCTTCTTGACCAACATAATAATCAATAAAATAAGGTTTGGAATCCCATACCAAGGATAATGGTCCAAGTTTTGAGGGTTCCCATACTAGGGATAATACCCTTCATTTATTAAGAATGCAATCAACTATAAAATTAGAGATCAAACGATTTACCTGGGTTTGTAGTAATTTTTAGTTCTGTGTTTGGTTTAGAGGAATTACTTCTCCTCTCTCTTATCTTCATTATTTTGAGGTGGGTCTGGAACAATGTCAGTAGTGGAAGCATATTGTCTTCCCTTCTACCTGGTTGGTAAATTTCTTGCATAGTGCCCATATTTTTCACATTTGAAGCAATGGATTTCTGAAACATATCTTCTCTGATTATGACCTAAGGTTAATGAAGACTTCTCATCTTTGATTTTTTGTTTGAAGTTTCTTTTTAATTTTCCTCCTTTCTTTTTATGAAGTGCAAGATCATTATTTTCATGAGGGGAGTCTTCCACTCCTCTATTTCTAAGTGCAAGTTCTTCTTGAGTACAGTTTGTCCACAGACGATCAAAGGTTGGTAGAATTTCCTTTCCATTGATACTTTGAAGAAAAGGTTCCCAGTGTTTTGGAAGGTTGTTGAGAGTGGATAAGACAAGTTATCTGTCGGACATGATTTCTCCAATGGCTTCTAGTTGTTCTTTAATATCTGATATCTTCATAAAGAAGATAGAAAATGTATCACCTTTCTTCATCTTGGTACTTTGAAGATGGCTCTTCAAGGTAAGAGCTCTGAGAGTGTTGTCACTTTCAAACATTTCTTTTAATTCTTCATACATTTCATAATATGTCTTCGAGTTGGCAATATGAGGCAAGAGATGATCTCTTACTGAGTAGATGATTATTTTTATTACCTTGACACCTTCTTCCTTCCTTATATTCTTCTCTTCATTGGTAGCTGTATCTGGTAAAGTTTTTGTTACCACATCCAAAAGGTCATATTATTCAAGTGTGACATGAAGTTTGGACTTCTAGGAGTTTACGTTGCTTGCTCCATCAAGCCTATCTTCTACTAAAGTTTGGTTCTTCATTTGTTCGGAATTCTTATCAAACTCTCTCCAGCTAGATTTAGAAAACCTAATGGTTATGTTGGGCTTATGAATTCCAACAATTAACTTTGAGAGTGTCACAGGAATGCTTGTTGAGATGAACCATTTCTTTAAGAAGTTGTAGAAACCCTAAGAACAAGATTTTGCAGAAAATTTTGGCACCCTAGAAACCCTAGGGAAAAAAACTCAAAATCATCAAAATTTTATTTTGAAGGTCTCTGGAGATGCGCTGAAGAATTCCGTACAACTTCGTCCAAGTTTTGGCTTCAACGTCCACTTGTAAAGTGCTGGAAAGACTAATTAAGTGAGGGACATATGGATTTCTACAGAAACCCTAGAGGTCGTAATGAACTGCAGAAGGAGGATGGTTTACTCTTTTAAATGCTTCTGCAGGGGTTCTTCAAGACCTATGCTCTGATACCATGTTAATTTTTCAATAGACTAGATTCAAGCATGAAGTTCATTCCATTTTTTACATTTTACTAAAACCATAACCAATTATGTTGCAACAACCAAGATCACAAGAAGAAACGCCATTCACAAGTACACAAGAAGTATCCTGGGAAACCCTTCTCAACAAGGGGAGAAAACCCAACCAAATCCTTTGCTATATTCTTTAAGAGAAATACCTTCACCACCAAGAAAACCTAGAACACAAGAGGGTGCTTGAAAACCCTAGAAGACTAACGCCCAAGAGAGGTGCACACTTGTCCCAAGAAGATGTACTTGCTGAAATTTCCAAACTCACACAAAAGATACGATTCCTCAATGGGGAATCTACCTTTACTTATATTAGACTTGACCTGCCAACATAAGTGTCTATTGGTACAAAAGGTTCGATCTCTCTAACTCACGATATAATTAATAATAACCAGATTAATTATATTTACATTAATTATAAATTACATTAAGGTGGGGCCGATCTATACCCTTTCCATTACAATTAGGGTTACAGGAGGATATGACTCTTGAACAATATATAAAGGGATCTCATACACCCACTAGTGCTCAGCCACTAGGTGAACATCCATAGGGATGTCCATATCTCTATCTCACTGCATTAAACATGAGAACCACTCTCACTAGTGCTCAACCACTAGGATCATGTTCACATGTGGTCGTCCACAGGCACATTTTCTCAACTGATCTTCTTTGCCACATCATTACATAGGAGAGTTATCAGGAGTTCATCAACTCAAATATCTTCTTAGAGGAGGGTAATACATCATATTCATATTTCTCTCATGACGATTCACCCAGTTCTATGGGAATTCACACATTCACCTTGTGCTTATCCACATGCACGTCCAACTCAGCAGATCCCCTTTTTCACTGCGTTACATGGGAGAATCATCTAGAGTTATTCTCAAATATCTATAAGGAGGAGGCCATCACTACATTCCATTTCTGTCTCATATAGGAACCACACACCCATCTCAGGGGCTCTCTCTCTGGTCGATTCAATCAGTCTGTGTCCTGGAGAATGTCTCATGCAATTGTAATCATCAACAAGTTACACTGTCACAAGGATGTACAACCACCTAATGAAAAGAGAATGATCATGTACATTATCGCACTATTTACAAACCACTCACACTCATATCATGGGCCTCTTTATTTATATATGACATATTGTGCCATGTTTTTACTTTACGAACTCAAATTCATCACCAGTTAACTAGTCAACATTTAGCTCATCTTGTTTTCTCTTGGCTATGGTTTCCTACCATATAAAACAATGGCTTGAGTCATCGGGGGTATAAAGTTTCTTAATTATCACAACACACTGATAACTTCACATTGGGAAGTTATTCACAACACCAACTAGTCATCACCACGTCTCTCAACTTCCTACTATAGTTCTGAGATGAAATTTTTTGGACATGTTATTTCTAGCACATAGTCTCCACATAACCCTGATTCATTGTGGGTTAGTATTTACCTCCAACAATTGTATGAGTATACCATTGGTGTTCCTTCTCATATTGAACTTACTTAATTAGCAAGGATGACACACAATGTTGATAACACACATAGATCAAAATATCTCATCAATATGTCCAAACCACATCATTTCATATATGAGCCAAGGTTTCACAAGGTCCATAGTAATAGTCACATTATATAATGGATCCATTGATGCTTACTCCTCTTAGTGCACCACTAGCTCTGAACCCATCCTTCAAATTACTTAGTCCACAATAATAAAATATATCCTTTCCATATCTCTCTTATTCTACTATATGTCTCCTTATTACCATCGATTATGCAACTCACTTATATTTCCTTCCAAATCCAGGAAACTACTCAAATGTACCATTGAAAAATTTCACTAGCTTTCAATATTATCCAACCACCACACTATTTTTTTTCATGTGTCTACAACCAACGCTTCAACGCTACTTCACATTTACCCTATCTCATTATTATCACTTTACCTCACCTTTGGATTACTAGGAGTTAGTCCTAGTGCTTACAACCAACCTTTTGTATGGATTCATTTTTAAAATAGGAGGAAAGTGGGGATGCTTTGAAACTAAACCGGGATGGGATGGTGTAGATCACCCGAGAAAGAAGGATGCACCATCATAATTCAAGCTGGGCATCCTCCCCAAGGAGGATGCACCCACCAATCCAACAACACTTAGCTCAATGAATGAGATTTTCATCTAGGGAATCATCCCTACGTAGGATGCACCAACCATTCTACTTGTGTCCATCTCAACATCTAGTCCTTGAGGGGATGTTTCTCATTTTTAGTTATTGTTTGTTGAGTGACTTATGTGTAAATCATGTAGTTAGGAAGTAGTTTCATATTTCCAACCCTCGGGCTACATGTAGTATATTTTTTATCATTTTTTTCTCATCCCTTGAGTTGTGTGCATCTTGAGTGGATCTACTTCTTTCCTACATAAATAACAATTGGCCAAATTAATAAATTCAACCATTTTTCCTTGAGGTTCTTATCTTTTATTATTGATCTTGTTATTGTGTTTGTTTCTAGATTAATTGTCTATCTAGGATAATGTGTTTCACCTCTTAGCTAGGGTTTTTCAGTTTGAGAGGTCAAATATACATCTCATTTATCAATGTAAATAACATCATATGGGCATGGTCACCAAAGGTGGGATGGATATAATAGATAATAAAGATAAATGAGAAGACATTTGCAATGATTGAGGCACAATGATAATAGGTTGAAAATAATAGAGATGATGAGAGTGATGTGAATGAATTAAACTTTATTTGAAAATGAAGTTCCATAATTTTCATTTTTTAATGACTTTTTCATGTATTAACTCATAACTAGTAGACTATTTTAATTATTAATTATTAATTTAATTGAAACTATTGAAGGTTAATTAATTTCTTATCTCTGGTTGGGATGTGGATTTTGTGAATATTTTTTCCACAATAAACAAGTTGTAGTGTGTGAAAAGAAGGTGAGGAAGTTGGTAAAAATGAATTCAATGGTCATTGTGTATATATACCAATTGCAGTAATTCAATCTTCACAATTTGAAAATCGAAATTCACAATTTCATAATCAAAATTCATGCTTATGAAATCAAAATTGACATTTTTGAAATCAAAATTCACACTTTCACAATTGAAATTCCCAATTTCGATTTAACCAATGTTCACACATTTGAAATCCAATATTGCACTTTAAAAACACCGATATTCACACTTTCAAAAACAAAATTTACAATTTTCTTCATTAAGTGGATTATTAAACCTAAAAACTCTTACATATGGGAAGTGCTCCTTCAAAAACACTTGCCCCTTTAAAGAGATATTTATCCATTATAAGGATTTAAACAAGGTTATATAGTAAACCTATAAGAAATAGACAAGCCCTTATGAACAGTTATAAGATGACACTAATATTTTTGTATCAAAACCTTTAGTCTTAATTTCTATCTCTAAACGACCTATATCTTGACATAACCATTTTAATTAGGAATTTCAATGAGAGCCTTCTCACCTCATTACAATCTATTCCAACATTGTATTAAGAAAATCTCATTAACCACTAATGAAATTCAAACTAGTTATAAGAAAATGATAAGTAAAAATCCAAACTAGTTATAAGAAAATGATGAATAAACTATAATGAAAGAATTTCATCAACCATACGTAAAATTTAACTACTACTTAAATTATATTTTAATAAATAGATACAATTTTCTTAAATTTGTACTTAAACTTAACATTAACTCCTTTTAAGACTTTCCCAATACTTTCCCAATGACCTAAGATCATATAATATCTAGTAGCAAAACTACAAATGAGGGATTTAGCATTTATGTCTATTGAGTAATGGCAATACTTAACCACCATTTCTCTCATTGGGATAAAATATTGCATTTATGTATCAAGTTGTATGGAGTGAGAAGATATGCAGGTATGAAATTGGAGATTTAAATTTGTATTTGTTTTCCTTATGTTATCATTTAATATGGAGAATAGGCATTTATAAATCTTTTTCAAATTATTTTTTTAATGTTGTAAAATATTAAATTTATAAAAAAAATAAATTATTTTTTAATATCTTATTAGTCCCTGTCGTAGGCATAGAGGGACTATAGTGATCGAAAATTCATTGACTACATATTAGTTTATCCTTTGACCCGAAATATTTGCACAATACCTATTGTTGGAGCTATGGAATTAAAAGCATATATTTTTAAATAATAAAAAGTACCATATATGTACAGATCTGATTGGATAAGAGATTGGAGGTCTTATTGTCGGCTTCGCTATTCCCAATGTTTTAAATGGCAACATATCCAAACTTTTTCTCATATAGATTATTTTTTAATCATATATTTTTCCTCTATATTGCTTGAAGGTGGATTAACGCTGGCATTAGTTCGAATTTTTGTATTAGCATTTTCTACTAGCTGAATATATCCGTGAGTTTTGATATGTACTAAGCATATTGAAATGTTTTGATATCCAAGCTTTATAGTGATTGAGAATTCCAAAGTTTATAGCGTCTTTTCCGGATGTATTTTTGTTGAAATGTATTGACACTTATTCCGAGATGCCTCAATAGGCCTGACAACTTAAATGTTTACATGAGGCGACATCCTCCAACAGCCCTGAAAACTTAAATGTTTGCATACCGCGAGGTCCTTAGACAGCCTGACAACCTTAAATGTTTATGTAAATACGCTTCTCGGAGTACATTTTTCCTTGAAATTTTATATACAGTTACAGTGAATTTGCACAGTCTTGTTTGTCCACCGCTAGTTCAATATCCATTGTATGTTTCATTCTTTTTCTTCCTTTGCAATGCAATTTCATAATCGTTGAAGCTACATACATTGTTTACTTGTTTGGTGAGTGCTTCTTCTTCGTTGGTTTGTCAGTTTCTTCTTGTTGTTGTTTCGCTCGCGATTCGACCCGGTCTTCTGCATTTCATCGTTTTGGAGTAAGTTTCGTTGCCATAGTTTCATTTTGTATTCCTTGTTTGTTGTCCAGTGTTTGCAGTTTGCAAGTAAGAATGTTTGCTTATTTGTAGTCGCATACTCCTCGTATGTTTCTAATTCCTTCTGTGCTTGGGGTGCAGTTTCATAATCGTTGGAGATACATATGTTGTTTGTTGGCTCAACGGTTCTTGTTGATTCATTGGTTCGTGGGTTGTTGGTTCTGTTTGTTTGGCTTGGGTTTGCGCTTTGGGGCCCTGGGGGTGAAATTCGGCCTATTCGTGCTTTCTTGCTGGTTTGGTGGTTGTTGTTTTCTTTTGTTTGATTCAGCCTTGCAGTGTTGGGGTCCAACGGAGGTGGTTGGATATTTTCTTTGTTCTTTTTTTTTGGATTATTAATGTTTTTTGGGGCACTTTACGGTGTTCAGCCCCTGCACCCACAACTCGACATGCAGTTGCATTATTTTCCCTATCTGTTGAAGCCAATATCTATTATTCTATGAGATTTTTCTGGTTCTTTAGTGTTGGCATGAAAGAAAATAGTTGCATGCAAAATTGTTCGAGGATTACATGTGAAATTGCAATATCCATTGTTTTTTTGTTGGAATAAAGCATATGTATGCAGGCTACATTTATAAACCATGTATGGTCAGATGTGTTGATATGACATTACATGTTCTTTCTCCTCTACATAGAATGGTGTGCACATGATACAATTTTTGTTGTCCTTGAGATATGATATGTGCAACAAATATTCTGCAAGATTATATTTGGATGTCTGGAAGCATGTCTGGGTGGTTTGCCATAGAAAATCGAAAACTTGTATTGTGGGCACAATAGTCTGTGTAGAGGATAAATAACATGTATTTCCATTGGTGGAATCATATCTGGATAAATTTCCATGGAAAACCATAAATCGTTTAGTTATGACCATGCAATTGCGTGATATTTTATGCCTTGTAATATATTTTGGGCAGGGAAATTTTTTTTACAAGTTTGCAGCCATGGATAGAGAAGCGCAAAGGTTCATGTTTCTGCCTTTCTAGATTGTTCATTGAGTCTATTTTACTATATGTACATATTTCTTGTTCTCCAGTGAATACCAGCTTCCATTGATGTTCATTGTATTTTGTGTGTTCCCACATTCAAACAAACATAATAGCTGGAGAAAACGAGGGAGTCTTCACTACATTGGTTGAAGAGGATATAGAAAGGTGCATGCTTGTACTGTTGTTTCATATTGCATTGTTTTTTATTTCATTTATGGTCTGTATATGTGTTCAAATATTTTATTATATGTACATGTTGCGTGCCTTCCTACATGGTAAGTTATCTTCGTTACATGCCTCCCTACATACTAACCTGCTTCGCTCGTTGTGTTTTCACTGCATTGGTACATTTAAACAAAAAAAATACTTGGAGATGGCGATGGGATATTTTGCGGGTAAATAAACCTCTTTCTTTTTCTTTTGCATGTCTGTCTTCATTATAAGTTATCTTCAATACATGCCTTCCTGCATACTAAGCTAGTTCATGTCCGTTGTGTTTTCGCTGTGTTGTTGCATTTAAACAAATAGAATGGATGGATAGGATGATGGACTCTTTGGTGGGTAAATAGACCTATTTCTCTTTCTTTTAGATGTCTATCTTCATACTAACTTGCCTTCATGTCCATTTCATATTCGATGTTGTTGCCTTGGAAAAAAACAGGTTGCTTGGACAGGGAGATGAATTGTTATGTGCAACAATAGAGGGTTCTATGGTATAATCTTCTAAAAGGTATACCAAGTGTGCTGGTAAATTAAATATACAAATTGGGTGGTGGCATATAATATTAGACTTGAAAACGATGAATTGGCAGTAATGGGACTTTTTGCCATCCCTATTTCTACTTTTTCCATTTTCTATTATCCCTTTTGTTTTCTAATTCATCTGCTTAGTGTGCTTTCTGAAAATTCCTTCCACTAGCATATTTTGTGACGACTGTTTTGACGCTATTGTGATGTTATGTCGTTGATATGGCGATGAATCTGGAGTCTCTGAAATGTCGGTTTATGTGACATGGCATTTTCGACGAACTTGAACAAACGTCGCAAAAGCAACAATATAGGCAAACAATGTGAAACCAACATTTTGTCTAAATTGCGACAACAACTTTTATAGAAAAACCAATGCATCAATAGAAGTTATCGTCACATATGCGAAGACAAATTTTCATTGTTTATATAGCTAAACCATTGCATCAATAGAAGTTGTCGTCGCCTATGAGACAACAAATTTTTGTTGTTTATATAGCTAAACCGACGCATCAATAGAAGTTATCGTCGCCTATGAGATGACAATTTTTCATTGTTTATATAGCTAAACCATCACATCAATAGAAATTTTCGTCGCATAGACGACACCATCTTTTCGTTGTTTATATAGCAAAATTGTCGCATCAATAGAAGTGTTCGTCGCCTATGCGACGACAACGTTTCGTTGTTTATATAGAAAAATCATCGCATCAATAAAAGTTGTCGTCGGATATGAGATGACAACTTTTTTTTTGTTGTTGTTTATATTGCTAAATCGTCACATCAATAGAAATTGTCGTCGCATAGGTGACGACCAAAATTTATTTAGAAAAAAAAAATTTATTTTGGGCATCAATTTTGATATTAATATTAATATTACCATTTAAATATTAATATTACCATAATAGACTTAAGACTGGTCTATTATATGAAAGTTCACAATCATTCACATGATAAGTTTCAAAGGCATAACTAAAATATGTTTCTCTCTTTAATAAAGATTATTGGTTTAACATCAATCAAACTCATTCATAATATCCCTAAGACAAATTCCTCTTACCAGACATCTACAACACCGTGGATCAAAGGTATCTTCACTTTTAAACATGAAAATCCTTAGGAACAAGGTTAATAAATTTAAACCCATATACACTAAATAAAGGTAAGAATCATCAATCTATCAACCTCTTAACCTTCTAGGTAAACAACCCATCAATGAATAGGCCATTGGACATGTGAATCAATAATGCATAACATTTATACATGTCAAAACCTCCAAAGGGTGGACACCATTAAGTCTTGATGCTAATACCAATGAATGATCAAATATAAGCACTTACATCAATATTAGACATCTTCATACTGGTTACAAAATAATCTCTAATCAACAACTTCATATAGTTATGAATATGAAGGAAAAAACTAGTTTCACTTATTCAAGAATAATCGGTTATGTTAATATGGCATCAAAAACACTATCATTCACTATGATCTATCCCATACAGGTCCATGTTGCCTGCCTCTAGTATTAATATTTTAGGCTGCAATTTAATTATTAATATTAATATTACCATATCCTCCAAGTGGAACATGGTTTCTCCTATAATTCCTTGGATAATGGGTATAGGTATCAATGCCTTGATAATGTGCATGAGAGGACAATAAATCCCTTAGGCTCTAAATGAATCTTTCGGGGACCTACAAGGGCCATGGATAGTGCCACAAACCACAACACATGCCCTATATAAGATATCATTATCATTAGAGTGCTATGTGGATGCCATTAGAAGGTTTTATGCATTAGGGATGGGTACTAGAGCCTTGACCATGGTTGGTTTAGAAGTCAAGGGAATTAGGACCTAAGTTAATATTCTTGATCTAATAGGCCATGATCAAGGCCTCAAACTACAACATAGTTCCTTTAAAGTGAATCGTTGTCATATAAATAGGATATGGGTATAATAATGAGTTTTTTCATAGTAGGAATGG
>ML790107.1:69147-85295 GCA_009831015.1 Picea engelmannii | reverse complement strand
TGGCTCATTAAACACAAGGTCCAATTAAATTCCACCACATGGAAATGCAACATCAACATGAATGAACTTGGAAGGACTAGTGGTGGCTCTAGAGTGTGCCACATGGGACCACTACACATTTTAAAAGAAAAGTTAGAAGACACCCTTATCAATAATATTCCAAGTATTTTGGAGAATTGGACTCAAACAAGATTTCACTAGGCTCTAATAATACTTCAGATCCATAGGAATTGAGCAGATTTGTCATTTCAAATATCTCCAATGCAAGAAATTTCTTAGAAACATGGTACCTAGACTTAAGCCTAATGCATAATATTTTAGGTTTGGATGCCTTGGTGGGCCTGGGGTTCCATGGATTAAGTTAGTTAGACACTTGACTCTTGCTAGAAGCATATTGCATCAGATTTTTGCCTGCATGAGGAATACAACCACATACACTCTCATGTTTCTACATGGTATGAGTCTATGATAGTTGGATATGATGTGGACTAATGATTAAATGTCTAACGATATCTGTCTCAGGAATCCTTATAGGATCCATGTTTTTTGTTCTAACACCTCCCATATAAGAAGAGCCATGTCTCGTGTACTAACACCTCCCATATAAGAAGAGCTATGCATAATATTTTAGGTTTGGATGCCTTGGTGGGCCTGGGGTTCCATGGCTTAAGTTCATTAGACACTTGACACTTGCTAGAAGCATATTGCATCAGATTTTTGCCTGCATGAGGAATACAACGACATCCACTCTCATTTTTTCTCTATGGTAGGGAGCTCAAAAATCCTATTGATTCGTTAGGTTTTTATGCTCTCAGGAGCAATTGGCCAAGAGTCCCCGAAATGGTTTGGGATGCGAATTTCATGGAGGAAAGTTAAAAAATCTTTTAGAATCAATGATTGATTCTAGGCTTGTAGTTGATGGGAGTGTTTTAGAGTATAGGGACAAGATTGTTGGATTCTCTCATGGATTTGACCTTGTTGTTACTCTTGCTTTAGGTTTCTCTCAAAAATAGGGAGGCGAACTTGTTGAGGTTTTTGATTTAGTTCCCAGATGTTTTGAGATGCATGGGAGAGATGCCCATAATCATAGCTTGAATACAACCCCACTTGGGTTTTTTCTTATACCACAAGCTTGGTATTTCAGGATAGGCAGAATTTGTGCAGTTGTCTACATTTTTGATTTTGATAGATCTGATCCACTTGTATTGTCTTGTAGTAGATGTCATTATTTTTACATGATGTCTTGAACAATTGATGGCGTGGTGTCCAAATACTTTCACTTGTTATGTTGTCATGTTTGAGGTATGATATATTTTGGCAAGTTATTGACGATCCAAGGTTATGTTCCTTCAGTTTCACAAGTGGTGAGTGTTTCTAGGAGGTTTGAAACACTATGATATCATCTTGTGTTGTTGGTTACAATGACACTTCCACAAATTATACAATCTATATTATAGCACAATTGAAGACTCTAGTGATCCAATATGTGAAGTTTGATGAGAAAGTAAGGTCCTCTAGTTCACAGATATCTCCCTCACTGATTGAAAGGAGTGAAGAGGTTGTTTTTCTATACATTGATTGAAAGGTAAAAGAAGAATCAAATATAGGTGTGTACAAGGTGAGGTTGGGGGTTGATATTCCTCATCATCTACTCTAGCACACAAAAATCCAAGATGGCTTATCCAAACATTATAGGATGCAAAACATCATGCAGGAGCGCCCATATCATCAATGAGGGTGAGTATACCTCCTAGGAGATGTGTTAACCATATTGTATTAGATTCTTCCATTTGTGATCTTTACAATTGTTTTGAGGAGGTGATGTGTGATACTTTGTTGGATGAGTGTGATGTTTGGGGGGTAGTTCCTTTCTGGGAGCCAGTGGTTGATTTTGAGATTGCAACGTGTTCAAATTTGCATAAGGAAAGTTTGTTTAAGTTGCAAAGGGAGAAAAATGATTTTGGTGGAAACACTTTCCTCATAAAGAGGGTGTGTTTAGGGGTCACAGACTGACCATATACCCACCCTGATTCGAGGAGTGGAACACATTAGCTATCCACTCTGGTTGGACAGGGAGGGTCGGAGAAGAGCAATCATTCTTAGGACCAAAAAGTTGGGTGGAAAAAGGGGAGAGCTCTCCGTTCCTATCCTGGTTCTCTTGTAGCTGGATAGCCCAGAACTACAATAATCCCCGAAATGGGATTTCAACTCAGCACTTTTTTGGAAGAGTTTCTCTTTGGAGAGCACAGTATGATGAAAGTTGTGAGTTGTGTTCGGGGGGGGAGTTATTGTCTATTGTTTTCCTATATGGTAGAATTAGTAGAGGAGGCCCGAGAGACGGTGGTTTACCCTATGGAAGATGTCAGCGGTTCGAGTCCACCTATCTCCAACACGTGATCCTAGCCAATACAATGGTATATGATAGCACACAATTATTCAGATCCGACAATTTGATTTATGATTTATCATTCATGGACGTTGATAAGATCTTTCCATTTAGTAGCACCTTAGGATGGTATAGCCTTTAATGACGAGGTTCAAATGAGGAAGGACTTATGGTGGATACTTGGGCACCCAGATATGAGGAAGGGTGTGGTAAGCGATGAAATGCTTTGGGGAGTTGAAAATGAGCATAGATCTGGAGATTCCCGAATAGGTTAACCTTTTTAACTGTTTCTTAATCCATGGGTAGGCAAGAGACAACCTGGTGAAATGAAACATCTTAGTAGCCAGAGGAATAGAAAGAAAAAGCTATTCCCATAGTAGCGGTGAGCGAAATGGGATTAGCCTAAACCATGGAAATGGGGTTGTGAGAGAGCATAATATAAGCTCTGTGCTACTAGGCGAAGTGATTGAGTCTTTCACCCTAGATGGTGAGAGTCCAGTAGCCAAAAGAATCATTGGGTTACGCTCTAACCCGAGTAGCATGGGGCATGTGGAATCCCATGTGAATCAACAAGGACCACCTTGCAAGGCTAAATACTCTTGGGTGATCGATAGCGAAGTAGTACCGTGAGGGAAAGGTGAAAAGAACCCCCATATGGGAGTGAAAGAGAACATGAAACTGTAATATCCCAAGAAGTGGGAGGAAAATGATATCTCTGACCGCATGCCTATTGAAGAATGAGCTGGCGAATTATAGGCAGTGGCTTGGTTAACGGAACCCACTGGAGCCGTAGCGAGAGTGAGTCTTCATGGGGCAATTTTCACTTCTTATGGACCTGAACCTGGGTGATCTATCCATGAACAGGATGAAGCTTGGGTGAAACTAAGTGGAGGTCCAAACCGACTGATGTTGAAAAATCAGTGGATGAGTCGCAGTTAGGGGTGAAATGCCACTCGAACCCAAAGCTAGCTAGTTCTCCTTGAAATGCGTTGAGGCACAACAATTTACTGGACCATCTAGGGGTAAAGAACTATTTCGGTATAGGCCACTAGAGCAGTACCAAATCGAGGAAAACTCTGAATACTATATTTCCCCAATAAAAGGGGTAAAGGTCAGCCAGTGAGACGATGGGGAATAAGCTTCATTACCGAGAGGGAAACAACCCAGATCATCATCTAAGGCCCCTAAATGACCGCTCAGTGATGAAGGAAGTACGAGTGCAAAGACAACCATGACGTTTTCTTAGAAGCAACCAACCTTGAAAGAGTGCATAATAGCTCACTGATCGAGCGTTCTTGCACCAAAGATGAATGAGACTAAGCGATCTGTGGAAGCTGTGGGATGTAAAAATACATCGGTAGGGGAGTGTTCTGCCTCAAAGGGAAGCATCGACGCAAGCAGGTGTGGATGAAGTAGAAGAGAGAATCTTGGCTTGAGTAACGCAAACATTGGTGAGAATCCAATGCCCCGAAAACCTAAGGGTTCCTCCGCAAGGTTCATCCATGGAGGGCGAGTCAGGGCCTAAGATCAGGCCGAAAGGCGTAGTCAATGGAAAATAGGTTAATATTCCTGTACTACCCCTTGTTGGTCCCAAGGGATGGAGGAGGCTAGGTTAGCCAAAAGATGGTTATCGATTCAAGGACGCAAGGTGACCCTCTATACATTGATTCAAGGGTAAAAGAAGAATCAAATATAGGTGTGTACAAGGTGAGGTTGGGGGTGGATATTCCTCATCATCTACTCTAGCAGAAAAAAATCGAAGATGGCTTATCCAAACATTATAGGACGCACAAAATCATGTAGGAGCTCCCATATCATCAATGAGGGTGAGTATACCTCCTAGGATATATGTTAACCATATTGTATTAGATTCTTCCATTTGTGATCTTTACAATTGTTTTGAGGAGGTGATGTGTGATACTTTGTTGGATGAGTGTGATGTTTGGGGGGGTAGTTCCTTTCTGGGAACCAGTGGTTGATTTTGAGATTGCAACGTGTTCAAATTTGCAGAAGGAAAGTTTGTTTGAGTTGCAAAGGGAGCAAAATGATGTTGGTGAAAACACTTTCCTCATAAAGAGGGTGTCTTTTATTTCAAGGTTACTCTGAAATTGTTTGATTGAGTTGCAAATGAAGCATAAAGATGTTGGTGAAAACACTTTCCTCATAAAGAGGGAGTGTTTTCTTTCGAGGTTACTCCAAAATTAAGTTACACCATACTTAAGGGTGCTTCATGTGATTTGGGGTGCATGGTGTATTGATAACCCTTAGTTGATGTGATGGACATACACATTGGAGTTATCTTTCCCATTGATTGTAAGACCTTGTCTTGATGAATATGTGGCATTCTTCCTTGGAGAATTGGAGACTTACATGGCTAGTGGCTTTCTTCATGAGACAAAAATGGAGGTCGATTGCTTCCTTGGGATGATGGTTTTCCTTGGAGGAGGATAATTGGGCATCTTGGAGGAGGGAATTGAACCCTAGATGGAACAGGGGCACTTGGTTTCTTCCATGGAGACTTGGACTTTACTTGAGGACACCTGGCTTGAAAACCAATCATATAAGTGGCATTGACCCAGAGGTATACATGGCCTAAGAGGGAGTATTGGAGAATTGGAGACCTTTAGAGGAGGAGTGTTACACACACCTCGTGGAGCATTCAACATTCAATCCTTGTTTGTTGGATGTGATTCCCTTGGATTTTGGCATGTGTGAGTTGGAGTTGGAGTGCTCCACATGTGGGGATATTTAGTAATTAGATAGATTTTTTGTTGTGAACTTGATCCACTTTATGATTTTTTCCTTCCTTGACTTTCATATAAATTAATTGAAAAGGTATTTTCATCACTTGTACTTCTTCACTCATAGACTCACATGCTTGCATTAGAGATGTGAGACTAGGGTGAACTTGTCATCTTATACTCTTCTTCATGTGTATTTGCTTTATGTTTGAATCCTCCTTAGAGTTTCTTGTCATTAGTAGTATTCACTTTTTTGTTCTGCATTACTTCTCTAATTCTAACAAAAGCACAACGAAAATGAAATCTAAATAGATGAAGGTCATCTCTTTAGTTGATAAAATTAGGGAAAGTAAGAAATGTGGAGAAAAAAAAGAAAAAAAAGAGCAGGGATCTTCATGGAGAAAAAAAAGAGCTAATCCTAACCCTAATTCGATTGGAGTCTTGTGATTTTGGGGACAAAGGCCATGAAATTACCATTTTCGATGGCCTCCTTCTCTTTCTCTGTCACTCGGGCTTTTATGTGCATCTTGGCCTCCTTATCTATCGCTATCCCTTGACTTTCTCTTGCCCATCTCCTTCTCTGTGTCTTGGCCTCCTTTTTCCCTAGCTCTTTCCCTCCTCTTGGCCTCCTTCTCTTTCCCAACGTCAATTAGCTTCTCTATCGTGCGAGTGCAGTCAAGTGAGTGTGCTCTAGCTCTTTCCCTCCTCTTTGCCTCCTTCTCTGTCGCGCGAGTGCATTGTGAGTGTGCTCTATCTCTTTCCCATCTCCTATTTGCCTCCTTCTCTGTCGCGCGAGTGCACTGTGAGTGTGCTAGTCTAGCTCTTGCCCTCGACCTCTTCGCCTCCTTCTTTGTCGCGTGAGCATGTGTATTTTGGGCTCTAATTTGATCATGAGTGTGAGATGCACGGTCTTTATTCATGCAATCTTTAATTTGTTTGTTTGAATTATATATATTTTTATTTTTTAATTAATATATTTTATAAAATTAATTTATATTTAATTATATTTAACATATATGATATATATGTGGGTTAGTTGTGTATTTAGGGGCTAGTGGGTTAGGGATTGGTGGGTTATGGGTTAGTGGGGTAAGATGTTAGTGTGTTAGGGGTTAATGTGTGAAGGGTTAGGGGCTAGTGGGTTAGGGATCGATGGGTTATGGGTTAGTGGGTTAGAGGTTTAGGTGTCAGTGGATTCAAGGTTACAGGTTAAGGGGTAAAGGGTTAGTGGGTTAGTGGTTAGTGGATTAACATGTCAAAGTATTAAGGGTTAGTAGGGTATGGATTAATAGGTTACAAGTTAAAAGGGTTAATGGTTAGTATGGGTTAAGTATTAGTGGGTGAATGAGTTATTGGTTCAGATGTCACTAAGTGAGTGTGTTAGTGGTTCAGAAGTAACTGGGTGATTTTGTTAGTGGTATAGGGGTTAGAGGGTTAGGGGTTAGTGGGATAGTGGTTAGTTTGTTAGGAGTTATGGTTTAAGGGTTAGTGGAAAGGGGGATAATGGTTTAAGAGATAATGGTTTAGGGTTCAGTAGGTAATGGTTTAATGGGTTAGGAGTTGGTGTTTTAGAGGTTATGGGTTAATGGGTTAGTGATTTGGAGTCTAGTAGGAGTTAGTGGGTTAGTTGTCAAGAATTAGTGTGTTAGGGGTTGCAAGTTAGTGGGTTAGTATTTTTAGCCTATATAACGGGTTTGTGTGTTCAACATTAGGGGTTATTGGTTTACAGGGTTAGCGATTACTAGGTTAGATGTTAGTCAATTAATTTTCATTAGGAGTTAGTAGGTTAGATGTTAGTCAATTAGTTCTCATTGGGGGTTAATGGACAAGTGACCATTAGTCGTTGGGTTTTAGCAGTTATGGATTGCTCTCTTGGTGGTTTAGGGATCATTAGGGGATATAAATTTAATTGGTTGGTGTGTTAGGGATATTGGTTAAATCTCAATTAATCATTTAATAGGTTAGTAAGACATAATTTATTGTGTTAGTGCTTAGTGGGTTAGGATTTAGTGTCTTAGTTGTCATCCAGTTAGTGGTTAGTGGGATAATTTCCATCCATGGTTAATGGGTTAGGGTTATGTGTTAGTGGGTTAGTATCTTTAGGGTTAGTGAGATAGGTATTAGGGGGTTAGTGCATTAGGGGATCAAGGATTAGTGGGTTATGGGTTAGTGAATAACGTGTTGGCGATTAGAAGTCAAAGGGTCACATGTTAGTGTGTTAGGGATTAGGAGTTAGTGGTTATGGGTATAATTAGGTTAATGGTTAGTGGGTTAGTGGGTTAGACAATCTTTTGAATCCCTTGAAGACAAGGTAAGAAATACTTGAAGAAGCAACTCTCCATATGAAAACTATTGCATATAGAGTTCTTTCATATCATATCTTCCCAAATATAAGTAGATTTGTTGGATAGGGAAAAGAGCCATCTTGAGGTCATTATGTTCAAAAAAAAATAAGGTTCCATAAAGTCTCAAGGAATCGCCAACATAAATTATGCAATGTATTGTTCTTGTATTTAGGGTATCACAAGCCCTAGCCAAAAAATGCATCCCTAGAGAAATATTACTAGAAAGAATGAACACGAAGATAGAGTTGGATTTAAAAAGAGGTAAAAACCTAGGATGGAAGTGCTACTTTTGTAAAGAGTGTAAAAATCCTTAGAGATACCCAAGGAACCCTAGAAGAGAAGCAAAACCCTTGCATAAGGATAAAACCATAAAATAATATATATGAATCCCCATATGTGATGATGAGAAAAATTTGAAACAAATACTGAAGTGAACCCTGAGAGAGATGATCCAAAAAACTTCCAAATTAGTTGTTGTAGTGAGCCCTTGAAGGTGGCTTAAAAATCAAGGATAAAACCCTAGGAAACCCTAAACAAGAGATGAATCAAGAAACACTAGATCCACGGTCCTTTGTGCAACACCTCTAGCCAAAAATATCCAA
The DNA here is from genome assembly GCA_009831015.1 of Picea engelmannii. Taxonomy (NCBI): domain Eukaryota; kingdom Viridiplantae; phylum Streptophyta; class Pinopsida; order Pinales; family Pinaceae; genus Picea; species Picea engelmannii. The sequence continues at coordinate 77,221 of ML790107.1, read as the reverse complement.
ATCACATATAGGAAAAAAATCAAATCTAGAAACCCTATCTTTGCAAACCTTAGGGCAATGCCACTAACCAAAAATCTCCAAAGATTGTTGTTGAAAAATAAAATATGGAAACCCTAGTTCCGTAGTCACAAAAAAGTGAATCCACTAGCCAAAAGGTCTCTAAACCATTGCTGAAAAATCATATATGGAAACCTAATTTCACAGCCACAAAAAAGTAATGCCATTAACCAAAAATTTCCAAACTGTTGCTCAAAAATCAAGTTCGAAACCCTGGTTTTGAAGCCACAAAAAAGTGATGCTACTAGCCCATAGCATGGAACAACTTAAAAAGTGTTGAAATAAATCAACAAGTAAATTCTAGTGATGTGGGAAAACAATATCTTTGTAATTAGTGCATAAAACATGCTCCAACAACACCCAAAAGACATATTTTCCAACTAGTGAAACACTATGAAAAAAAACCCTAATATTCCTCCAATTTGATTCTCTTTTGAATGCCAAAATCATATCTCAGTGGCATGAATATCCAAGAAGAAGCCGTAAAAACAAAAATGGAGTGAGTAGGGAAGGTTCACACCTGTTTTGGTACAATGATGAGATCACAAATAGAAAGAAGGGATTGAATGGAACTAAAACACCAACCCAAAAACTTGTAGTAAAAAGAGAACAAATGACACTAAAGAGGTGCATTAGGGATGAACCAAAAGTGTTATAGAGAGAAAAATAGTCCAATCATGAGTGTGCTATACTTGAGATGAACAAATTCACATAAAAGAGAAAGTATGTCAACCATAAGAGAACACAAAAAATGTACAGTTCCCATAGGCTTAACACTTTATACTAGAAAGTCTTATATCAATGATAAAAATTATGATATTCAAATGGGGTTTGAATTGTGTATTTATACACAACTCAAGTAGATATTCCTAAAATGAGTTATGGATCCACATAAGTAGGGCACACTGCTTGAGAGGATACACAACATAAGTAGGGAATTCTCCCAAGAGGGATTATCATCCCACATATGTAAGGTTCACTCTCCAAGAGGGTTATTGAGACACATATCAAAGTTGACTAGGTCATACTTAACCACACCTAGTTATACAATAGAATAATAATGTATGTCCTTAGCCATGATTAAAAATACATTGATGATACATATGGATGGGTTGTGGCCACATGTACAAATTACTTCAATATTTCCAACAAAACATTTCTACGGCACGCTTTGAAAGAATGAAGCCCCAAAATCAAATCATAGTCAATCAATTAGTGCATAGGTTTAAGCTTTGAAATTGAAACCTAGACGATGTGTTAACACCATATTCCTAGAGGGTGTGTTAATACCATATTTATATTCATAAATATAGGTGTTACTTTCTAACATATGTTTGTGGATATTATTTAGGGTGAACTCAAAATTACAAAGTTCACCATTCAACATCGTTGGTTCATATATTATACAGGATGGACTCACCATTACAAAATCTATCATTCGACATTGATGGTTTGTGAATACCTTAGCCATATGGGTACCTTGTTGTAGATATTAATTCTAGCCTTATCTTGTTTTACAATTGTAATGTATGATTTTTGGAGATTACTCAAAGATTAGTGTTTTAGGGGGGGGAAACACATGTTGTGCTAGTTTTAACAAGTTCTTGTTTTACAATTAATTAGAATACATGCATGTCTTGTTCATGATGTAATACATAAATAAAAATAGATGATGTCATGGGGTGGCATCCAAGGACACATAAAAAGACATGGAATTTAAATGAAGTGAGTCTGAACCTTGTATACAACTTAGTGTGTGGGCTCCCAACTTGAAAATTTATAGTGTATAAAGGACAAAATGGACTTAATGACTTGGAATAACATTACCATTTCACACATTAACACTATTGGGACTCACGACTTAATATGTAATTTTTAAATCTATATGTATTTGACAAGCAACTTGAGCACTCAGAAGTGAAAAAATTTAGACTTGTAGACTCAAAGGCTCAACTTGAAGTAACTCCATGGATTTTGTAAACGACTATGAAATTGTGAACCTAACAAACATACAAAAGTTAGTTACCACAAGGATGCATAAATTTTGGGTAGTAATTGACTCCAAATGTAGGAAAAGTACCCTTAATTTGTACATCAAAATCCTAAAACAAGCTTATCTTAGGGATATCAAGTCAAATTTAAAAGAACTCAGAGGCTTCAAAACTCAAGTATCTTATAACTGAAAATATGCCAAATAATAAATAAGAAAACTAGTTAAATATAAAGAACCCCTAAAGACTTCATAATCAACTAGATTGAGCTCAAAACTAGAACCTAAGACTCTAAGAACCAAGATTTGTCAAAACTGATTTTTGTAGACAAAGAGATTCTTCAAATGTTGTTCCATCTTATTTAACATGAAATATATTTTTTTAATATTAATGTCTAATTGATAGGGCCATAACCATAAGGAATTGAATTTTTAATACATTAAGGGTATTTGGAGCTTTATCCCACATTAATGCCAACTTCCCTTATTAAAAATTCCTCAACATTTATTTTTTGTTACAACATCTTTTAGTTTTTGTATGATTCCTTGAGAGTGACTAGAATGTATTTTCTCTTCCTTTCGTCAACTTTAAAAATTGAAAATATCTTCTTTACATGTTTGATATATCTTCTTCTCCTAAAATCCACGAGGCTAATTTTAAAGCATTGATTTCCAAATGAACTAACATTACAACATCATTTCCATATATCAAAGTAAAAGGTGATTTACACATGCTATCCTTTAGCGTTATTCTAGTTTCCCAAAGTGGTTGACTAAGATTCAAGTGCCAATATCTTTGACTTTAAGTAATCTTTTTCTTTCAAATTTGGGTCAAGATTTTGTTCATGGACTTTACTAATCCATTGTTGAGTGCGTATTAATTTAAGGACTGCTGAAGAAAATTCCATACTTCTCACAAATCTCTATAAATTCTCTTGAAACAAAAATAGATCCATTATATCTATTATGATTTTTTTTTCAAACACTAAATCTTGACAAAACATTTACCATATGAAATTCAATGACTTTAGCAAATGTTGGTTCCTTAATAGCAACAACTTATGGACACTTAAGGAAATACTTTCTAGCTATTAGTATATAACAATGTCCCTTTCTATACTTGGGAGAAATTAGCTCTATTATATCAAGCCCCCATTGTGACAATTAGCTCTATTATATCAAGCCCCCATTGTGACAATTAGTTCTATTATATCAAGCCCTCATTATGACAATTAGCTCTATTATGACAATTAGAGACTACCAATTTTTGGCCTGTTTTTAGCAGTGACATTTTTCAAGAATTGGCATTATTTTAGGAGACCCAATATTTTGTATAGCACATGGGTTAAATTTGACTCCATTCCAAAAAGTTTGGTTTCCAATCAAATTTGTAATGTCCAAACAATTTTAGACCATCCTAAGAGGTTTTTGGGTGGGCCCAACTTGTTGATGATTTGCCATGAGGTGGTTGATGAGCCTAGGAAAAGAGTGCATGGGTTGAGAATATTTTTTTGGAGATTAGAGTGATACTATTATCCTAAGTTAGAGTGCATGCTTTGAGGAGGCTGTTTATGGAAAAGGAGGAGATTTTCTTAATTTTTTGGACTTTCTTATTTTAGATGAGCTATTATTGTCAAGGAAGGAAGTGCATGGGTTGGAAAATATTTAATTTAAGCAAGAGTTGGTTTATTATAGCATTTTATCCATCTTTAGTTCATATGCCCTCTTTGGAGGAGTTTATATTTGGGATTTGATAGCTTTGTTCCTCTATTTATGGCTGTGACATTTGTTTAAACCTATATGCCTATTCTATAAAGGCTAAAGGGGTAGTGAGGACAGGGGTGGGATTTGATTATTGATTTTTCTTGACTTCTCTTGTCTTCGCACTCCACTTTCTGATTGGAGTAAGTGTGAGAAACCATAATATTCAATGAGAGGTAGAGGTTTCTGTCACCTTTCTCATGTGAATTCATCCCTAAACATTGGTGTGATAAAGTTCTTCGAAAGAGGTTTGATGCCCCTTGGAGTGCTTTGTAGTTGAAGCTAATATCCCCCAAAATTTGTAGTAATTACAGCTTCGAAATAAAAGTAACATCCATTTGGATATTATATCTCACTTCTTTGTTCCTCTATTGATTGTTGTGATATTTTTTAAACCTCCATGCCTATTCTATAAAGGCTAAAGGGGTAGTGAGGATAGAGGTGAGATTTGATTATTGATTTTTCTTGAGTTCTCTTGTCTTCGCACTCCACTTTTTTATTGGAGTGAGTATGAGAAACCATAGTATTCAATGAGAGGTAGAGTTTTCTCTCACCTTTATTACGTGAATTCATCCCTAAACATTGGTGTGATAAGGTGATTCAAAAGTGGTTTGATGCACCTTGGAGTGCTTTGTAATTGAAGCTAATATCCCCCAAAATTTGTAGTAGTTGCATCTTCGAAATAAAAGTAACATCTATTTGGATATTATATATCACTTGTTAAATGTGTCCCTTGTTTTACTTCAATATTTTGAATTGATTAACATTGGGATTCACTCCCTCAGTCGATTTTCTAACTCCATAACCATAGAATTCAAGGCATTGTAATCATAATTCATAAATTATGTCATTAAACTTGTTTTTTGTATTTCCACACACTGATTTGCACTTTTAAGGAGTTCATATTTTCATGTTCTAACAACAAATTTACATGATTCTCAAGGAAAAAAATCATCCTTAGGTGTAAATATGCATCATTGCTAGTTATTTAATGCATTTTGTTGTAGATTAAAGGTCTAGATTTTTATATTACAATGGATATTTTTCACAATTTAGCAATGTTCTTTGGTATCTAGGGCTCAACTTTGTTTCCAGATAGCATAGGAATTCCCCCCCAAGGATAGCAAGCATTAACTAGAAGTAAAAAGGGATTGTGTGAGGTAAAATTGGCACCTTCCTTAGTTACCTTTTAACTTTTCCAGTTTCAAGTGCCAACTCTTCCAGAGTTGATTTAATGAATTGGATGGTTCTGAGTGTTAACATGGCATACAATTTAGTGGTAGATGGGGCGTACTGGGTTGTAAATCATAGTCAATCGATTGTAGTGTTGCATAGGGGAGTAGATTGGAGTGAAATCAAATTGTCCAATTGCAAAATAATTTCAAATCGATCCAATTTTTGAAAGAATTTCTTCTAGATTGAATTGCATAGTATAGGCTCATTGATATCAAATCAAATTTTTCAATAATATGATCAAATTCACATTCAATACATTTTTTCATACAAAAAAGGTCAGTGTGGCCATATTTGGTAACTATGCTTACAATGCCATGATTCATGGATTCAACAGACTTGGCAAAGTTGGTTGTGCATATCCAATTTTTCACAACACAAGTTCTAATGGTTGCAAACCTACTCCATTGGCATATGATTATATACCTAATAAATGGTGAAAATTGGATACTTTGTACTTGTTTTTTGTAAAATTTGTGCATTGTGAGATTTCCTTTTACAAATTTGTTGTGACTAGTCCGAAGCTATTGTGATGATGTCATCTATGCCTTGGAATTGGATAGGAATGTGACCATAGGTAACATAAGTCATATGAAAATGTGGAGACATTGTTTGGTTGCATTAGCCACTTTGGTGAGAAAAACAACCATTTGTGTAAGCTAGGCTGAAGCTACAGTATAGTCAATATGTTAGAGTTAATCCATATACATAAATCACCATTGCAAGATAGATAAAGAAAAAGAAAAAGAAATACAAAGAGCATGGGAATAAAAATAACACTATCAAATGCAAGAAAAGATGAAATATATACCAATGGTAAGATCATGTAAATACACCATAGAGGATTGGAAGAAGAAAGTGGTTTGTCCTCACCTCCTTGGAAGGGTCCTTTGTTGTTCCTTTGGGCATTTTATCTCTCTCTTTGAACCAAGAAGTTTGCAAGAGCTCTCCCAAGGGGAGAAATAAATGCAAAAGCTTTGAGTTTATATGGTTGCAATAATGATAACCTGGGAAAATGGTTCTCCAAGAACATATGAAAAATAGGGTTTAATATGGTTTTCATGATGAATTGATGATGGAATAAAGTGGGTGTTTCACTAAAATTTGAGTCTAGAAACCCTCCCATATCGTTAAGGCATGCCAATAGTCTATCCATGACAAATTTTGGTGCATACAAAAACTGTTTGAAAAAATTTCAACGTTGGCCCCATTCGCAGGTCCATGTTGTTGGTGTCTAGTCCTCATGCAATTTTCATTCCTCGTTCATCATTCCTTGACCATGGTGTAGTCCCCAAGATCCATTATTTTTGTACAAAATTAGATACTAATGGCATAAAATTATCGACGAACTTTTTTCGTCGATAGTATAGCAAATTCATCGCAAGATTATTTACATTCATCTCTCTTGCGACGATATCAAATGATTCTTGGATTCATTTCATATTTGGTTTATCAACTTGAAATCTCAAATTGATGCTTTGCACGCTAGCTGGACATTCAGTCAAATACAAATATGAAACTTGGAATCATTAACATATCTACTAGAACATATGAAAAATAGGGTTTAATATGGTTTCCATGATGAATTGATGATGGAAGAAAATCAGTGTGTCACTCAAATTTGAGTCCAGAAACCCTTCCATATCGTTAAGGCATGCCAATATTCTATCCATGACAAGTTTCGATGCATACAGAAACTGTTTGAAAAAATTTCAACGTTGGCCCCATTCACAGGTCCATGTTGCCAGCATCTAGTCCTCGTGCAATTTTCGTTCCTCGTTCATCGTTCCTTGACCATGGTGTAGTCCCCAAGATCCATTATTTTTGTACAAAATTACATACTAATGGCATAAAATTATCAACGAACTTTTTTCTTTGATAGTATAGCAAATTTGTTGCAAGATTATTTACATTCGTCTCTCTTGCGACGATATCAAATGATTCTTGGATTAATTTCATATTTGGTTTATCAACTTGAAATCTCAAATTGATACTTTGCAAGCTAGCTGGACATTCAGTCAAATACAAATATGAAACTTGGAATCATTAACATATCTACTAGAATATATGAAAAATAGGGTTTAATATGGCTTCCATGATGAATTGATGATGGAAGAAAGTGGGTGTGTCACTCAAATTTGAGTCCAGAATCCCTCCCATATTGTTAAGGCATGCCAATAGTCTATCTATGACAAATTTTGGTGCATACAAAAACTGTTTGAAAAAATTACAACGTTGGCCCCATTCGCAGGTCCATGTTGTCGGTGTCTAGTCCTTATGAAATTTTTGTTCCTCGTTCATCATTCCTTGACCATGGTGTAGTCCCCAAGATCCATTATTTTTGTACAAAATTACATACTAATGGCATAAAATTATCGACGAACTTTTTTCATCGATAGTATAGAAAATTTGTCGCAAGATTATTTGCATTTGTCTCTCTTGCGATGATATCAAATGATACTTGGATTCATTTCATATTTTGTTTATCAACTTGAAATCTCAATTTGATACTTTGCAAGCTAGCTGGACCTTCAGTCAAATACAAATATGAAACTTGGAATCATTAACATATCTACTAGAACATATGAAATATAGGGTGTAATATGGTTTCCATGATGAATTGATGATGGAAGAAAGTGGGTGTGTCACTCAAATTTGAGTCCAAAAACCCTCCCATATCATTAAGGCATGCCGATAGTCTATCCATGGCAAATTTTGGTGCATATAGAAACTGTTTGAAAAACTTTCAACGTTGGCCCCATTCGTAGGTCCATGTTGCTGGTGTCTAGTCCTCGTGCAATTTTCATTCCTCGTTCATCGTTCCTTGACCATGGTGTAGTCCCCAAGATCCGTTATTTTTGTACAAAATTACATACTGATGGCATAAAATTATCGATGAACTTTTTTCGTCGATAGTATAGCAAATTCGTCGCAAGATTATTTACATTCGTCTCTCTTGCGACGATATCAAATGATGCTTGGATTCATTTCATATTTGGTTTATCAACTTGAAATATCAATTTGATACTTTGC
>ML790107.1:46168-61945 GCA_009831015.1 Picea engelmannii | reverse complement strand
CAATGTATTAATTCCTATTCTCGCATTCCCAGGTTGAAGGTGTTTTAGTTGCAGCCAATGTGTACTCGACCCCCTTTGAACCTATATGTGCAACATGCAACTCCGTTGCTTCTACCGCCGCTTTGATAAGTGATGATACAATTGATTGTCTGCGATGCGGTGAAAAATGTCCATATATATATGGACATTGCATCAATTATGTTATCCAAACCGTGGGAAACACAACTTTCCATTGTACAGTTAGGTATCCTCTGTTGCAAAATGTGCTTCCTAAGTTGGCAGAGTTGTCGTATGAAACGTATCTACAGAAAAAGGCAAGCAGTGTCTACATGCTGCAGGAGCTTCAGATACATAGAAAATTCACCTTAAATGTGGACAATGAAATTTTTCATATCAGCTGAAGAAGGGGAAATATATATATATCAAACTTTGGCAGGAAACGAAAATACCTCATGTGACTCTGTAATATTTGTTCAGGATCCAGATGAATGTTCGTTGGACTTGGCTAGTTGGGATTGCACGTGCATAAGATTAGCATGGCAGCAAACCCCATATATCCCATGGCCCCAGTTATTTTCTACTGGGAACATATACCAAATGCAAGAGAAAATGAATGCGGAGACATCTTTTCTTTGTATATCAAATTGTTTTGTGCAAAGGTCGATGGGTTATGCTCTATGGAACCTTCTGGGAACTTGCTTGCGGCCTATTTGAAGTTTGGTTGGTTTTTGGTTATGTGATTTGTTTGTCAATTTGTATACCACGGAACTCCAATTGTTCTTTAGAGGACACATAACAATATAGGTAAATTTTTTAGCCAGTTGGCCCGCAGATCCGCCTGATAATTTCTATGGTGTTATGACGCAAATGTACTATGTGGCTTGTTTTAGAAGATTTCCTTGATTGATGAACTTGGTAAAATTATTGTTCTGGAATAATTTGAAATCAATGAATATATAGTGTGCGAAATGAAATTGTGTTATCATATCAACAACAGGCCCTTAAAATTCAAATTGGTCGTTGTTTTGGCATTTTTGCTTATTTGATGAACTTGGTAAAATTAATGTCTTGGAATAATTTGAAATCAACGAATATATACTGTGCGGAGTGAAATTGTGCTATCATATAAATAAGAGGCCCTTCAAATTCAAATTGGTCCTTGTTATGCTTGTGGTGATAGAATTTAAAAAAAAAAATCTTTTGTTTCCTTCATTTTTTTTTAAAATAAGCGATTTAACATCCTTTAATAATTTAATGTAATTCACTTGCACAATATCAATATTTAATATTAATAATTTAGTATTTGAAAATAATGTTTTTAGATAAAGTTAGATAGGATGACCATCCCTAAACAATTGCAACCTTGAACCCGCCAGTCGTGGAGTCCTGTCGATTTCTATTTTGGAGGACACAGAACAATAAAAGTGCAATGTTGAGCCAAGCAACCCGCAAGCCCACCTATCAATTTGTATATCGCAGAAGTCTGGGTGCTATTTGTAGGACACAGAACAAAAGAGGCTCAATTTTCAGCCCACCAGGCTGAGAACCCGCGATCCAAAAAGTGCCTAAGTATGGAATGATGGATCCACATATGATGTATAAAATATCATGTCCATACCTTCTAAAAGAACATGTTTACTATGTATTGCTCATTAGTCGAATTTTTTTTATATCAGTTGCCTGACCAGATTGTGCAAACTTTCTTGTCTAATTAAATTCTGCAATATCAATATTTAATATTAATAGTTTAGTATTGAAAATAATGTTTTTAGATATGTTATATAGTTGATAGGGACTACCATATGTAAACAATGGAAAACTTGAACCCACCAGCCCTCAAGTCCATGTGTCCATCTGTATATCATGGAACTCCGAGTTCTATTTGGAGGACACAGAACAATGAAAGTGCAATGTTGAGCCAGCCAGCTCGCACGTCCTCTTGTCAATTTTTATATCATGGAATTGTGGGTGCTATTTGTAGAGCGCAAAATAATAGAGGCCCAATTTTCAACCCGCCAACCCGAGAGCCCCCAATCCAAAAAAGTGGCTAAATATGGAATGGCAGATTAGTACATGATCTATAAAAATTTCATGTCCATAGTTTATAAGAGTACATACTTAGTATGTATTACTCGTTTTTCGGAAAACTTGTAGGTGCGGAAGCTGGAAGATTCACGACTTCAGATTTCAGTTACTTTTATATCACCAACCCGACCGACCACTTCCCCGTTTGATATTGTAATAAACGAATATAAACTGGCCCAAGTCCAATTGTGCTACGACATGAATACGAGTCCCTTAAAATTCAAATAGCTGGCAAGTCTGCTTGTCAATTTGTATATCGAGGAAATGTGGGTGCTATTTGTAGGGCATAGAACAATAGAGGGCCTATTTTGAAGTTGCCAGCCTGAGAACCCACCAGCTTGAGTGTTGTTTGAATGACACAGAACAATAGAAATGCAATGTTGAACAAGCTATCCCACAAGACCTTCTGTTAATTTGTATATCACGAAACTCTTGGGTGCTATTTGTAGCTAATGGAACAATAGAGGCCCAGTTTTGAGCCCCCAGCCCGAGTACCCGCGATCCAAAGATTGGCTTAAGTATGGAATACGGGAACAGTACATGGTCTATAAAATCTCATGTTCGTAATTTATAAAAATAGATTTTATGTATTTCTCATTTTTTATGGAAAATTTCTTGGTAAAGAATTTGGCGGATTCACGTATTCAGATTTCACATACTTTTATATCACCAGCCCGACCGAGTAACCACTTCCCTGTTTCATATTGTACAGACTTCCTTCTCTAATTAAATTGTACATTATCAATATTTTATATTAATGATTTAGTATTCAAAATAATGTCTTTAGATAATGTCCAATAGTTAATAGGGATTACCATCCATAGACAATGGAAAACTTGAACCTGCCAACCCTTAAGTCCATCTGTCAATATGTATATCGCAGAAATCCGAGTGCTATTTGGACGACATGGAACAATGGAAGTGCAATATTGAACTAGCCAGCCCGCAGGTCCTCTTGTCAATTTGTATATCGTGGAATTGTGGGTGCTATTTGTAGAGCATGGAAAAATAGAGGCCTAATTTTTAGCCCCCCAACCCGAGAGCCCCCGATCCAAAAAAGTGGCTAAATATGGAATTAATACGGGATTGCTACGGGAAAATATAAGTGCAATGTTTAGTCATCCATCCCGCAAGTCCGCCTAAAAATTTGTATATTTGCTACGGGACAATAGAAGCTCAATTTTCATCTCACCAGGCCAAGAACCCGTGATCCAAAAAGTGCCTAAGTATGGAATGAGAGATCCGCATATGCTCTATAAAATATCATGTCCATACTTTATAAAAGTACATGTTTACAATGTATTGCTTGTTTTTCGGAATACTTTTATATCACTCGCTCGACCAGATTCTACAAACTTTCTCGTCTAATTAAAATCTGCAATATCAATATTTAATATTAATAATTTACCTCGAGTCCATCTGTCAATCTGTATATCGCAGAACTCCGAGTGATATTTGGAGGACACAGAACAATGAAAGTGCAATGTTGAGCCAGCCAACCCATAGGTCCGCTTGTCAATTTGTATATTGTGGAATTGTGGGTGCTATTTGTAGAGCGTGGAACAATAGAGGCTCAATTTTCAGCCCGCTAGCCCGAGAGCCCCCGATACAAAAAAGTGACTAAATATGGAATTAATATGAAATCTCTATGGGACAATAAAAGTGCAATGTTGAGAGAACCAACCCGCAAGTCCGACTGTCAATTTGTATATCACAGAAGTCTAGGTGATATTTGTAGGACATGGAACAATAGAGGTTCAATTTTCATCCTGCCAGGCCGAGAACCCGCGGTCCAAAAAGTTCCTAAGTATGGAATGAGGGATTTTCATATGCTCTATAAAATATCATGTCCATACTTTATAAAAGTACATGTTTACTATGTATTTCTTGTTTGTCAGAAAACTTTTATATCACTTGCCCGACCAGATTATACAAACTTTGTCATCTAATTAAATTATGTAATATCAATATGTAATATTAATAATTTAGAATTGAAAATAATGTTTTTAGATATGTTAGATAGTTGATAGGGATTTCCATCTGTAAACAATGGAAAAATTGATGATGTAGACCGCCACCTCTGCCTCGGCAGAGGCTCTGCATGACCTCCCTGTCTAAAGGATCGTTCACTCTATTTCATGAGCCAAAGAGGCTCTTTCGATTCCCATTGGAATCTCAGTAAAAATCGATCCACGGGTCCTTCGGGAACTCCCCTATGCGAACAGCACTAGGCGCGAGCTCCTACTTTCCCAAGTGACCAGAGCGCTATGACCAAGGCCCAATTCCAAAGATACTTGTCGCAATCTCGCGATCTCACGAGTTCACGAGTCCAAGCTCTCGACTCCTCCTTCTCAATCCTGCGATACCCGAGATCGCGAAATGGTTATGGCTCCATTCTGTCAGCTCCTTCTGAGTGTGACTGCCATCTAGGATTAACTGCTAGCACCTCTCGCTACTCGCAGATTTGCGAGTTTTGACACCCAAACTTGGCACCTTCCCTTCACGAACCCTTGAGAAGCGATAATGACTTTTCTTCTCGCGTTCTCGCTACTCGCGACTTCGCGAGTCAAGGGGTTGAGCTCACGTACTCTTATCTCATGAAATCTCGAGACGCGACAAGTCAACGAGGTGTTGATTCCTTCCAACAGGTGACATGTGTCCGCCTATCTATTTTCCAGGGCCCACTTTGTGGTTCTGCCACGTGTCCCTCGTGCCTCGGCTTTCAACACTTCGCGACTTTTGATGTCGAAAGAAACTCCTTTCGACCTCTGAACCCTCGAATGCGCAAAAATGCGATGGGGTTCTCAATCCAACGGTCCTCTTGTGACCTGGATCTGACGGCTATCCTCGCTCCTCACTATTTCACGACTTCACGACTTAGAGCGCCCAACTCTCAGGCTCTCACCCTGTGAACCTCCGAGTTCACGAGATCCTTGGATCTTTGCCACCTGTCCTCTTCAAAAGGGATGATCCCGATTCTCTCGTGACTTCACCACTCGTGACGTTGAATAACTTCTCTTTTTGACCTCCGATGTCCGAATCCCCGATACGGGTGATCTCGTGACACCTGTCCTCCTTCGGATGGACTGCTCATATTCTTTCGTAAAGTCGGGACTTGTGATCCCCTGTGACACAATCTTATCAACTCGAAACCCTGGTAGCTGAAATACCGATGGGTCCCCTAATCTCCACCACGTGTCTCAATGAACGGACGACCTAGATCAATTTCGGGACTTCACTAGGTGTGAAGTCAAGATGCTCACCTCCATGAGTCCTGATGCCCGAATCTCTGAAATGGATGATTCCGTGACACGCGTCCTCCTGCAGACAGATGGCTTAGATTTTATTCTCCCTTTCGGGACTTCATATTTCGAATGCCTGGACTCTCATCCTCTAGACCCCCGAACTCCCAAATGTCGATATCTCGATACGAGCTCCTTCGGGACTTTCACTCTTCTTACAAGGGTTTAACCCCCATGCATCTCTTGTCAGATCTAGCGGCTGGCGGTTTTTTAGACTGAGATCTGACGGCTTAGACCATCTCTTCTGCGTGCTCTTCCTGTACTGCCTCCTTGATGTGAAAACCTTCAACGGTCCAGATCTTCTCATCTTAATTTGATGATAGTTGTTGCCCCTGCTGAGCTTCAACACTTTCTTCCCAGACTTGGAAGAATTTTCCCGAATATCCAAAAGTTTCAACCTTTGTCTTCTTTCCTCTGTGATCTCTTCTACTTGAGTCCTCGCCTACGCTCTCAAAGACATTGTTCCTCCTGATCTTTACTCCCGAATCCTCAAGGGATTTCACGACTTTTACACTCCTTCCAGAGTCTTCACGCACACAAACTGTTATCCCTTCTGAGATTTCCTGCTCCTCAGGCCTTAAGGAAATAAATCCTTCTTCCTTTCTCCTACAGATGGAGTATTTGGATTCCCTCCTGGCTATCCACTTCTCAAGCAACCTCTTGTTGAATGTTTCAGGGTGTTCAACAACCCTGCGAAGATCCCTTAGTGGATTCTTCCTTCAACTATAGAACTCAAAGAGTTCTCTTCATGTGCCTGTCTGCACATCTACTCAATGCTTACCTGGCAGAGATTTATAGAACTCCTCAGAGCTTCTGTCTTCTCCTGTGCACTCCCTTACACCTGCTCAATGCTCACTTGGTAGATCTTTACAGAACTCCTCAGAGATTATGTCTGCAAACTGTGTTCTCCACAGCCATGCCTCCTGAGGTGTTCAGCAACCTCAAAGGTCTTCTTCTGAATTGTTGATTCTAGTTTCTGTGCCCACCTGGCATGTCTTTGTCTGAATCTGCAGAGTTCAGAAGTGCAACTGTGCACTGTATTCAGAGACCGCAGTACTCTGTCACGCCCTCCTAGCATGAAACCACAAAGAACCTCTCAATCCTGAAATCAAAACAAATCCCTGCAAATGTCTAGCATACATCTACAGCATAAATTGAACACACACAGACATTCATTCAACACAGGAAATAGGCAGGAAAAAATGCTCTGGTTTATATTAATCAAAATGTCTCTTTACAAAGGTGTTCTGAGCGCGGACTGTAACAAGGTCTCGACTCCTTTTCTTCTTCTCTCTACTCGCAGACTCTCTACTATGAGATACAATTACAATCTCCAAGATATTTTACATGAGGGGGTTCTTTGAGATCTTCCCTCCAATCTACCTACCCTATTCAATTACATTGAATGGGTTGTCTAGTCCACAAATCGGATCTAGATATTATCCTTCAAAGAATTAAAGGCCTGCCTACTTCTACGCTTGTGCAAAGCACGGCTCCACGACTCAACAGCCTAAACATTTAAATTACATTCAAATTCAAAATCGAAGAAGAGGGTTGTTCCTCTCTTCAACTTTGAATGCATGCGCTAACGTGGCTCGCTGACTGGCTAACATGGAGAGATTCTCCTGCATCATACTCCTCAGCTGCAAAATTCATGAGCTCCTACTCATGAGCTTCCTCTCTCGGCTTTGGAAATCCTCCTGGATCCCAAACAAATTTTTGAAGTTGTTCATCTGCTCCATCTTCCTGCTGCTGGTGCTGCTTCTATGCTACTGCTGCTACTTCTTTCCTTATGCTGAGCTTCTCCTTGCTGACATTTTCTGCTGACTTGATCATCATCTCTTTGATCATCTTGATCACTTCATCCAGCTGCTCTAGTGGCTGGCCTTGTTCATGCAGTCTCTCTAGCTGCAAAAATTTTCTGCAATTGGGTAGATCACTATGATATCCCATGCCTTCTTTATCTGCTTCCAACTTCACCTATTGGATGTGCATGCCCTGCACTATCACCCTTTTCTCTAGGGCTTCAATATTTTCATACAGATCATCCAAACTAATGTTGCTTGCTTCTTCTTCTTCTTCTTATGCAAACTCCCATGTTGCAGTCCTTTCAGCTACCTGGATGAAAGTATTGAGCCATTCCTTGGAATTCTCATATTCTTCTGCTTGGGCAGTCTCAAATACCTACTCCAATTCTTCTTCCCTGACAGTCTCAACTATCTGTCCTTCTCTTGCTGTTGCTGCTTCATCTGCAACACAAAATTTGGCCTCCTCTAGGCTAGGTGGTAGGAATACCTGAATTCCCCCAATCATTAGAAGATTAGCCTGATCTTCCCCTTCTGTCAGCTGCATCTGCTGATCCAAACTCACCTCTGAGTTTGTGAGACCCTCAGATAGTCTCATCTGCTCATCCCTGCCCACCTAGCAATATGGGATTTCCTTGCTTCCCTCCTGACAGACTATGAGATCAACTGATCCCACCTTTATCAACACCTCAGGCTGAATTGAACTCACCTCTGAGTCCATGAGACTTTCAGATAGTCCCATCTCTATCCCCATGCCCACCTGGAAAATTGGAAACTTTTTTCTGCCCTCCTGGCAGTCCATGAGATCCTGCAACGATCTTGATCCATTGCCCACCTGGAAAATTGGAATTTCCTCTCTGCTCTCCTAGCAGAGCTTGAGATCTTCATCCAATCCCATTTCATT
Organism: Picea engelmannii; assembly: GCA_009831015.1. Classification (NCBI taxonomy): domain Eukaryota; kingdom Viridiplantae; phylum Streptophyta; class Pinopsida; order Pinales; family Pinaceae; genus Picea; species Picea engelmannii. The sequence goes on along the minus strand of ML790107.1, from coordinate 53,849 downwards.
CTTAGCATCACTGAGATTTCTCTCAGTCTCTAGCTCACATACCTAAACCCTTTTTTCTGGTTTGTTGAGGTTTTCAGCATGCCTCAATCACCTTCTCAACAATCTACACTACCTTATGACCATCAGCTGCTTGACTGGCCATTTTACCTTCAGCTTCCCCATGGGCCATTCATACACCCATATGGACCTTGTATTCTGCTGCATATCCAATGCAAGTTCATCCATCTTCGCATTCATCTCAGCGAGTTCTTCATCCCATTCAGCTTCGCTCATCAGCTCTAGCTCTTTCCTTCCAGCGTATCTTTGGCCTTTAGTAGCCATATCGTTGTCTCTATCGGCTCTCTTAGAAAACCTGTTGTTGTCACTCCAAAATCCTAAGTGTTCCCAGCTTCATCTATAGTCCTCCTGACTGTCTGTGGACTGTGCCTACCTGCAAACAATCCTTACAGAGTTTCAACACTCTATCTCCTTCTGTCTTCTACTTCTCTATATGAAATCTATAGATAGAGTTCTCGCTCTGATACCACACTGATGCAGAATGCCACCTCTGCCTCGGTAAAGGCTCTACACGACCTCCCGATCTAAAGGATCATTCACTCTATTTCATGAGCCGAAGCAGCTCTTTCGATTCCCATTGGAATCTCAGTCAAAATTGATCCACTGGTCCTTTGGGAACTCCCTTGTGTGAACAGCACTAGGCGCGAGCTCCTACTTTCCCAAGTGACCATAACACTGTGACCAAGGCCCAATTGCAAAGGCACTTGTCGCAATCTCGTGATCTCGCTAGTTCGTGAGTCGAAGCTCTCGACTCCTCCTTCTCAATCCTGCGATACCCGAGATCGTGAAATGGTTATGGCTCCATTCTGTCAGCTCCTTCTAAGCATGACCACCGTCTAGGCTTAACTGCTAGCACCTCTCACTACTCACAGCTTCACAAGTTTCGACACCCAACCTTGGAACCTTCCCTTCACGAACCCCCGAGAAGCGATAATGACTTTTCTTCTCGTGTTCTCGCTACTTGCAACTTCGCGAGTCAAGGGGTTGAGCTCACGTACTCTTATCTCACGAAATCCCGAGACGCAAGAAGTCAATGAGGTGTTGATTCCTTCCAACAGGTGATGTGTGTCTGCCTGTCTATTTTCCTAGGCCCACTTTGTGGTTCTTCCACGTGTCCCTCGTGCCTCGGCTCTCAGCAGTTCACGACTTCTGATGTCGAAAGCAACTCCTTTCGACCTATGAACCCCCAAATGCGTGAAAATGCGATGGGGTTCCTGATCCAACGGTCCTACCGTGACCTGTATCTGACGGCTATCCTTGCTCCTTGCTATTTCACGACTTCATGACTTAGAGCGCCCAACTCTTGGGCTCTCACCCTATGAACCTCCAAGTTCGCGAGATCCTTGGATCTCTGCCACCTGTCCTCTTCAAAAGGGACGGTCCCAATTCTCTCGCGACTTCACCACTAACAATGTTGAAGAACTTCTCTTTCTGACCTCCGATGTCTGAATCCCCAATACGTGTGATCTTGCGACACCTGTCCTCCTCCGGATGGACTGCTCAGATTATTTCGCGAAGTCGAGACTTGTGACCCCTTGTGACACAATCTTATCAACTCAAAACCCCGGTAGCCAAAATACTGATGGGTCCCCTGATATCCACCATGTGTCTCAATGAACAGACGACCCAGATCAATTTCGGGACTTCGCCAGGTGCGAAGTCAAGATTCTCACCTCCGTGAGTCCCGATGCCCGAATCTCCGAAATGGATGATTCTGCGACACGCGTCCTCCCACAGATGGAGGACTTAGATTTTATTCGCCCTTTTGGGACTTCGGATGTCGAATGCCTGGAATATCGTCCCCTGGACCCCCAAACTCCTGAACATCAATATCCCGATACGAGCTCCTTCAGGACTTTCACTCTGCTTACGAGGGTTTAACCCCCATGCATCTCCTGTCAGATCTAGCGGCTGACGGTTGTTTAGACCAAGATCTGACAGCTCAAACCATCTCTCCTGCGCGCTCTTCTTGTACTGCCTCTTGGACGCGAAAACCTTCAATGGTCCAGATCTTCTCGGCTTAATTCGACGGCAGTTATTGCCCCTGCTGAGCTTCGACACTTTCTTCCCAGACTTGGAAGAATTTTCTCGAATATCCAAAGGTTTCTACCATTGTCTTCTTTCCTCTGTGAGCTCTTTTACTTGAGTCCTCGCCTGCGCTCTCGACGACGCTGTTCCTCCTGATATTTACTCCTGAATCCTCAAGGGATTTCACGACTTCTACACTCCTTGCAGAGTCTTCACGCACACAAAGTTTTATCCCTTCTGAGATTTCCTCCTCCTCAGGCCTTAAGGAAATAAATCCTTCTTCCTTTCTCCTGCAGATGGAGAATTTGGATGCCCTCCTAGCTATCCGCTGCTCAAGAAACCTCTTGTTGAATGTTTCAGGGTGTTCAAAAACCCTGCGAAGATCCCTCAGTGGATTCTTCCTTCAACTATAGAACTCAAAGAGTTCTCTTCCTGTGCCTGTTTTCACATCTACTCAATGCCCACCTGGCAAAGTATCAATAATCCTCAATGATTCTTGATTCTATCTGAACTCACAGCAGAGTTCTTCCTCTGTGCACCTCTTGCACTGGCTCAATGCCCACCTGGCAGATCTTTATAGAACTCCTCAGAGCTTCTGTCTTCTTTTGTGCACTCCCTTGCACCTGCTCAATGCCCACTTGGCAGAGCTTTACAGAACTCCTCAGAGCTTCTATCTGCAAGTTGTGTTCTCCACAGTCTTGCCTCCTGAGGTGTTCAACAACCTCAAAGGTCTTCTTCTGAATTGTTGATTTCAGTTTCTGTGCCCACCTGACACATCTTTGTTTGACTCCACAGAGTTTAGAAGTGCAACTATGCACTGGTATTAAGAGACAGTAGTACTCTGTCATGCCTTCCTGGCATGAAACCACAAAGAACCTCTCAATCCTAAAATCAAAACAACTCCTTGCAAATGTCTAGCATACATCTACAACATAAATTGAACACACACAGACATTCATTCAACACAGGAAATAGGCAGGAAAAACTGTTCCGGTTTATATTAATCAAAATGTTTCTTTACAAAGGTGTTCTGAGCGCAGACTGTAACAAGGTCTTGGCTCCTTTTCTTCTGCTCTCTACTCGCAGACTCTCTACTATGAGATACAATTACAATCTCCAAGATATTTTACATGAGGGGGCTCTTTGAGCTCTTCTCTCCAATCTACCTACCCTATTCAATTACATTGAATGGGTTGTCTAGTCCACAAATCGGATCTAGATCTCAGCCTTCAAAGAATTAAAGGCCTACCTACTTCTATGCCTGTGCAAAGCATGTCTCCACGGCTCAACAACCTAAACATTTAAATTACATTCAAATTCAAAATGGAAGACGAGGGTGTGCCTCTCTTCAGCTTTGAATGCACACGCTGACGTGGTTGGATGGTTGGCTGGCTGACATGGAGAGATGCTCCTGCATCACTTGAACCCACTATCCCTAGAGTCCATTTGTCAATCTGTATATCACAAAAATTTGAGTGCTATTTGGAGGACACAGAACAATGAAAGTGTAATGTTGAGCCAGCCAGCCCACACGTCTGCTTGTCAATTTGTATATCGCGGAATTTTGGTTGCTATTTGTAGAGCGTGAAACAATAGAGGCCCAATTTTCAGCCTGAGAGCCCTCGATCCAAAAAAGTGGCTAAATATGGAATGGCAGATCCGTACATGATCTATAAAAATTTCATGTCCATAGTTTATAAGAGTACATAGCTAGTATGTATTAATCATTTTTTCGAAAACTTGTAGGTGTGGAAGTTGGAGGATTCACGACTTCATATTTTAGTTACTTTTGTATCACCAGCCCGACCAACTGCTTCCCCGTTTGATATTGTAATAAATAGATATAAACTAGCCCAAGTCCAATTGTGCTATGACATGAATACGAGTCCCTTAAAATTCAAATAGCTGGCAAGTCTGCTTGTGAATTTGTATATCGCGAAAATGTCGGTGCTATTTGTAGGGCACAGAACAACATAGGGCCAATTTTGAACCTTCCAACCTGAGTGTTGTTTGAACGAAATGGAACAATAGAAATGCAATGTTGAATGAGCCAGCCTACAAGAACACCTGTCAATTTGTATATTGCGGAACTCTTTGGAGTTATTTGTAGCTAACAGAACAATATCAATATTTTATATTAATAATTTAAAATTTCTTTAGATAATGTCCAATAGTTAATAGGGATTAACATCCATAGAGATACAAATTAATGCTCGATATCTGTCACTGAGATGCAATATGACCATTGGCCCTTCACGTCTCCTGGGTATATCTTCTATCGTTTTTCTTTTGTAACCCGCTCGACTGCTTTCCATACTTAGGTATTTCTTGGAATCTGTTTCATCATCACCGTTGCCTTCGTACTTGTTTCCAGATATGCAATAATTAATCTTTAATGCTAGTAGTCATCCTGCAGGAAATGTTAATATTGTCATTAATGTCCAGAAATCTGGAGAAGATTTGTCATTACTACGAATTAAACTAAGATTTGCGCACAAGTATGTTATCCTTTCCAAGTATTCATTTCAAAGATGATGAAATATTTTTTTTTGTGCTCCGGTGGGTTGGCGCATATAAGAAATTTCTAATTCTTAATCTCTCTTCACCGTCACCACCACCTTCATACTTTTTTCTAATTGTGCAATTAGTGAGCTGTGATGGTGACAAATCATTCTCCATGAACCCTGGAGCTTGTCATTGATCAGTGAAAGGCCCGAGGAGATATTACATTGATATGCATTAAACGATAATTTACGAAGGGTTATATTATCCCTCCCCGATTTTCATTTCAAACATTGTCTCGAGCAAACAAAAACTCTTAATAAATTCTAGCAGCAGTTATGTCTAGACACAGTAAACACATTGGGCCATAATGGCCAGAGGTTCCATGATTCCAGTTCATATTCTTACTATTCATCTCCCTCTGCCCAGGACCAAAAAAGGAGATTGTACCTTGGTAAACCGAGAGATATATTTCAAGCCAAAGAATTCCAAGGAAAACCTGCCTGTTCAGAAAACCTACCCAGTTGCATTCATGGTTGTCGCAGAAGTTGATGTCATGAATTCTTAGTCGGAAGAAGATGATCTGATGGGTGATGATATGACAATGGATGATGGCAATGCAGAGAATCTTCCCACTCCTGCGCCCAAATTGAAATCAACCCTAAAAGACGGAACTTCCTGGCTCGGTGATGGCGATCCTGACAACACCAAAAGGATTTTTAGAAAAGAAATCGATAATTAACACAATATCCACTTTGCAGCGCAAAAGTAGGAATTCCAGAGTTCCAAATTAGTCTGTTCTGGGTGGAAGAGTTTCACTGTAAAGAAATGATATGTTGATGTTCCCAGAGATATATTTCAAGCCAAAAAATGATTGATTAACATCTTCGGGAATTAGGTCCAAAACTCTCACTGCTGCAAGGAGTTTTTCTACTAGTCATCTCCTTCCGCCAGAATGGACTAATTTGGCCCTCTGGAATTGCATGTGCAACTTGTGCTCCTGAATTTTTTTGGACCATGCACAGGCGGTTTCAGCTAAGGGCTATTCCATTTTCCCTGCAACGTTTTTCGCCTTCTTCCTCATGAGAAGCTTCTGAAAACTATCATTTTTAGCACAGGATGATCCATTGAGGATAAAACTGCAAGGATCTTGCATACTGCAGATATCGTGCCTATGTTTGTCATATATACGTTCAATGTTTTGGCACGAAGAATTGGGTCCAATTTCTAAGGATAGATGTACAATTCTTGTTGTTTTTCTTATGTTTTTAAATGGATTTGCTATTAAAAAATATTTTCCTTCGAATCTTCATTGTTGCTTCTTTTCTAGATTTAATGCATGTTCTCAGTGGCATGGTTCGGTGCTCTCGTAGTTCTTCGATATTGTGTTTTCTTACGTTATTTTTTCTAAGATGGAACATCTAACAATTATATGACAATGTACTATGTCAATCCACCAGCCTTTTATGTAAACAAAAAATGGATTACACAGTTTCAAACCAACATTCAATTCTATTTGTAATGTAAATAGAACATAGAAATACCAATGTACAATGTTGTAGCAAAATTGTTATTCTTGTTTCTAGACATGAAATTATTAAGTTTTAATGCTAACAACCCATAATGCAATAAGTTTAATACTTGAGTTACTATGTTGCAGTCATGGAAGAATGTATCAAGAACACAGTTACACCCACACGTTCCAATAAAATCTAATCTTCAACAAAGCATTTGCTGGAAATTAGTAGAAGATTAAGTTTAGTAGTTAAGTTAATATGTTACAGTCATGGAAGAATGTATGAAGAACATACTTACACACACACACACATGTTGCAATATAATCTAATCTTCAACAATGCATTTGCTGACAATTGGTAGAAAATGATGTTTTTGCAACGATGGGGATTCTTTGAAACCAATTTGCGCTTACGAAAACTGCCTTTCACCTTTCTATTTTCCCACTCTTTTATTCCCTCTAGTTTATTTTTCTGGTTACTTAATCATTTTTTTCCCGAAAATGCCTTGTTGCGCAGCTTGGCGGATTCACCCGTTTCTAATTGTGAAAATTCCAGGTCCTATCAACTTGCCTTCTTGGTCTGTATTTGACCAAGCAAAGGCTCTAAGTTTTCTGCTGTCTTGTTTTAGTTTTCTGCTGTTTTATAACAGCCAACAATCATGTTTAGTTTTAAGCTGATTGTTATGGTTGTATTCTCAATTTGGGTGCTCTAGCATGTCGTTTCAGTCATAGGAAATTAGTACATGCATCTCAAATAAATACAACACACCTAATACATCTTTTATGCTGAAAAATGGACAGATCTAAGAACTAATAGCATGCATTTGTAGACACGGTATTTTTGGTCAACATGACCCTGGACAAAACCCCCCCCGGGGAAAACCGGTTTGAGATCTAAATGTATATATGAGGAAAAGCAAATAAGGTTTACAATAAACACAATAAATGATGGAACCTGATACAATAACAACTCCAACTTAGTTGATACACAAGCTCTATCTGTCAGATGCACCACTGGATGGTGCGCCCCTCATGAAAACTGCCTGAACCACTGTAAATGCTCCAGAAATCAACTGTGATGCCAGAATGGAAAACTCCTCCACATGAATGAAGCTCCTGCTGATGTCCTCACTCTGCAACTGACCTCACTGAAATTCGATGGCTAGATATGCTACCAGGAAGGAAATATCCTGCCAAGACCATGCTCCCTCCTCAAATGTAGAATCGCTCCAGTAAATAATGAAAGCAAGCTGCTCCAAGTCTCCCACAGGGAAAGCTAGCGGCCTCCTCCTCAAAAAATCATGCAAATGATATCATCTCCATAGCTAGAGTCCTCCTCCTCCAACAAGCAAAACCCTCTATGAACAATGCACCCTCCTTAGACTCCTTTGCCCCTCTTTAGGAAAGAATAGGAAACCTAAGAATTAATGGTTGTGATCAATCCAAATCAATGGATGAGATCACACCAAATAATTCTAACTCATAACCCACTTTTGGGTTAAGTTTCCTAAGTCTACTTATGTCTCCAAAATCACCACAAAGTGATTTAATACTCACTTTTGCCAAAAGTGACCAAAA
>ML790107.1:29536-40232 GCA_009831015.1 Picea engelmannii | reverse complement strand
CCAAAATCACCACAAAGTGATTTAATACTCACTTTTGCCAAAAGTGACCAAAATTCACTTTAACCAAAGTCAAAGTGAAAATAGACAAAAGTACTAGGTACAAAGTGTCTAATCCTTCCCACATGTGCTAAGGAGGACAAAAGAACATGGGAAACACCTCCCAAGGTACAAATATCAACACTAATGACCGCTTCCCCTTTCTTTAAATCGACCTTCTATTGTTTCGTGTCCTACAACTGGCACCCAGAGTTCCACGATATACAAATTGACAGGCGGAGTTGTGCACTGATTGGGTCAACATTGCACTTCTACTTTTCTGTGACCTCCAAACAACATTCGAAGCTCCACAATATACAAATTGGCAGATGGTCTCCAGGGTTGGCGGGCTCAAGTTTGCCTTTCTTTACGGATGAAAAAGTGCTAAAACGAGCCATCCCACTATTGCAACACATAAGCTATATTAAAGGGAAAACAATTCCTCTATAGTTATGTGTCCTGCAAACAACACCCAGAGTTCTGCACTATACAAATTGACAGCCGGAAATGATATACAAATTTGCAACCTGCCTTAGATCATACCCTCTTCCGTATTACGGTCCACCTATCATGCCCTCTTCCGTGGTATACATTTTTCACTGAAAACTTTCGAGAAATACAATTTAACCGTCGAGTCCTCGCATATTTTGTGGAACTATTGTCACTCCATTTTGAATCCCATCTGTCCACTTTCCATACTTCACCATTTCTTCAAATTTCTTTGGCGAATCGTCCATTTGGCGGGTTGAAGAAATATTTAGTTCCTAGTCATTGTCTCTTGTGCCCGCGCCCATTTTCAATTAGCAGTTGCCAATTATATATAAGATCTTATTTCTACGAATGCAATTAGCAATTTCCCTATTCCATACTTAGCCACTTTGCTAGAATTCCACAAATATACAAACTGACCATTGAACTGCCCCATCATGATCTCTTCCGTTTTACACATTTTGCAATAAAAAATTCTGATACATGATATTTGACTGTGCAACACTTGGCTATCCTGAGTATCCCCGTAGCCCTTTTTTGAATCCCATTCGACCGCTTTTTAGAGCTTGCCATTCTTTCCTTTCTCTCTGTCGTCTTCGTCACCTTCACACTTGTCTATAATAAAAGAGTTTATATATATATATATATATATATATACATATCTTGTTTCTAAATATGGAATTATTGGCATTTAATTCTAACAGGTCATCATGCAGAAACTGTATAAATTGTCATTGATGGGTGAAAGGCTCGAGAAGTTCTCGTATTGATGTGCATTAAACCAAAATTTGCAGGGGAATTATATTATCCCTTCCGAGTGTTGATTTCAAAATCATGAAATCTTGTTCGCACATTGTGGCCTTCGCACATTCATGAAACCTCTAATACTTATTTTCTCTTCGTCGTACGCTCCACCTTCGCTTTTCTAAATATGCAATAAATAATCCTTACAGCTAACAATTTATCATGCACCACCCATACAAATTGTCGTTAATCAGCAAAAGAATCGAGGAGCTTTCCCATTCATAAGCATTTAACCAAGATTTAGCGAAGAGTTACATTATCGGCTCTAACTGTTCATTTAAACCATCATCTGTAGCAAACCAACATTCTCATAAACCTATGGCATCAACTCGACAACATTTTTGTGGAGATACACTGAACATCTTCGGGTGTGAGGACCAGAACTTCCAGTGGTTCAGGGCATATTCTTATTACTCAAACTTTGTCATAGAGAACCAAGTAATTTGGACCTACAGGGTTTCTCATGCAGGCTATGTTCCTGAGGTTTTTGACTGTAAGGACCTGGTCTCTTGGTGTGACGATAAATTTATTTAAGAGAAAATAATTATTCCACTGCAGGACTACTCTTCTGTTTCTTTGTCACCTCAGGTCTTTTGCCAGATGCTAAAATTGTCAGAGCCAACATTGATGTTCAAAGGAGAAGATTGAAAACAGTTCCTATCAAATCATAATAACAGATTGGACCTCTTGCCCCATTTTTTGGAAAACCCGCTTCTAGTTCCTGAAGATATTACAAGTATGCAGGTTGATTCATTTAGAAATCAATTTCGCGAAATTTCCTGGTTGTTTACAAGAATAACGGGAAAGGAGTCCATAACAACTGTTTCTCACATGGCTCTTTATATTTTGTATTTCACAGTCAATGAACAAGCCATTTTTGATTGGGGCAGGTTAATTTCCCATGAAATATGTTCCCAATTGTCAAGCTACAAAAGAGAAAAGAAATTTTGTATGTCGTCCTATTTAGTTTTTTCAATAGCGCATTCTTGTCGGTTTCCGCAACTATCTCTGTCCAAGAATGTCAACTGTGAATTCCATCCAGTAAGGTTCTGGTACCAGTCCTTGTGGAAGCACAAGGCTTCCCACTGTTTTTATGAGGTTTTTAATGGCTTCCTGTCTATTTTCAAAGTTTTGTTGTTAGGAGAAGATGCTCCCTGCATATCTGAACAGGAAAATAGTTTTTTGGAAAAGAAGGGAACACTTGAACTTTTGGATAATTACACTGTGATACGAATTTTTGGCTCCATGGAACAACCTACTCTCCTTCCATGTCACATTATGGACATAATGTTTGTTGCAGAAGTAGCATGTCAATACAACTATTGGTTCTATCTGTTCCAAAAGAAGAAAAAAAAACCAGTTCATTCCTCTGCCTTGGAAAGTAGGGGAGTTCGTGTTGAAAAACGTCAACAAAAATGACGATTTCGCAGCACATTGTAGCATCTCCAACCTAAGATATGTTGAAATCATAAGAGGGTTCGACCCCTATAATATATTTCAACAAAATTTATAAACACTTGGCCTCGATGATTATTTTTTAAATAAACACCTGCCCAAAAACAGAGACAGTTGCGGCAATGGTCTTGCCTCTGATGCCGACGATGTAGACATAGTGCAAAGATGCACTAAATTGTACACGCAACAGGGGAAAGGCCCCAGTGAAAAGAGTGTTCAATCCGCAAATACCACTCCAAAAAGTATGACATCCTGGAGCATCGCTCCAACGACCCACCACACCAACAAAGAAACTCAGAGTTATTCAAACGAAGGAGAAGATAACGACCCTCCTCATTCTAAAATTAATAGTTCTCACAAGCTTCCAGTTGAGAAGAAGAGAAAAAATAATTTGGGGCAGGCGGAAGAGCCGAAAATTCAGAGAGAGAACATGGAACTTGACACTGATCTGGATAGCATGATCTGCTTCCTTGATCAGCCTAGAGACTTCATCCACCATATCCATCCAATGGACATATCTGTTACCGAAAATTTTGACAAAGATGAATCCTTCGTGTTCCAGAGCGTTGTTTTTCATAACCGGTCTAAAAAATTGATAATTGAGAAAAAATACGTTAAAAATAAGAAAGGAAAATCTTGTTCATAGGTTGACGTTGCCAACATGCATCCATCCCAAATCTGTCAACTTCACACTGCGAGCGGAGAAGCACTTCATGATTCCATTGGAGGCATCGAGACCTATAATGCCAGACTAAAGGACCGGGTCAAGGAATTGGAAGACGCTTTCATTCCTATGGCATTTCTTGTCAATCCTTTGGAAATAGCCATGCCTGGCACCCTTGCACTCAATGTAAAAGCATCCTCCACCCTGCTCGCATCCTGTAAAGGATATGTGGAGAATAATATCAAAAAAATAATGGAACTGGTTATCGAGGAATGGAAAATATCACAAACCATCACTTTCGTTGGAACGAGGGCACATAGGTTGCATCATCTTTTGCAAGCCGAGTTAAAAGATGAAGAAAATTTCTTTTTAAAAACGGTCATTCCTTTTCGCAAGATTGTCAACAATATGACAGAAACAAAAAGAAGAGAAGAAGATCTTCCATCCAAAAACCGAATCTGTCAATTGAATACATGTTGGAAAGAAAAAGTGAAGAACCTGCATCTCATTGTTCAATCATGTGAACAATCCATATCGAAGAAAGATAAATTATTCACAAGGCTGTCAAATATAGACTTAGCCAAGAAAACCAACGACTTCCAAGACCTCGATTTAATCGCAAACTCCTTGTCCTTAACTAGGAAAGAGTTTGATAAACAGATTGATATGTTTAAGGTCTTGTCTCTAGAAACATTTTACAACATCCTTCAATTTGATCAAGCTCACATCCACGACTGGCTAGTCAAATATGCAGTACAGAATGAGGAAATTCATCAGGCTCTCTGTAATCTTTCTATCAACTTCCAGGAATTAGAAAACGATATTTTCAACATAAAAATCCGGAATGAGATCATCGTCGCCCCAATGAGAAGCTACAATGAAGAATGGCTCAAAAGGCAATTGAAATAGGCTGACGACGAAAGGCAACGGGCAGTTTCCAGCATTCCAGCAGGTGTCGAGGACATCCTTGAAACCCCAGTTATCGATGACATCAATGAAATGACAACCTCAAGAAAATATCCAAAGGGCTCATATGTACCCTCACTGTAAGTTTACTGATCGCATCCTGCTTTGTTTATCAACCCAATTATTCCATTTTCTTAAATACAAATGTATAGGCAAACACTTATACCTTTCCATTTATTTTTTTTTGCAGGTATTGCACTCTATATTCTTTCCACAATCCTGTTTCTTGTACATATTTTGTAATGGTCCGCAGGAGCCCCAATCCCAGTCTACATGAAAAACACATTGAAATTCCAGTTTATATGTAACAAACTTTAATTTCTTTGTATATTTCAAAACTTCCAGTAGTATGTAACAAACTTTTATTTTTTGACATATTTGAAATAAAAATGCATTTAAATTTTTATATGTTACATAATTTATTCTTATTTTTCACCAGTCTATATGACAAATGCATTTAATTTTTAATATCTTACAGATTTTTATTGTTATCTTTCACCAGTCTGTATGACAATTGCATTTAATTTTTTATATGTTATAGACTTTTATTTTTTTTATATATTTCAAAATAAATGGTGCTCTACAATGAAAGCGTCATTTACTTATACCCCATGTTCACAAATGCATTTAAATTTTTTTATTTCTTATATCCTTTTAATTTTATGTCTTCATATATTTTTATCTTTCACCAGTCCATATGGAAAATGCATTTAAATTTCCAAATTAATTCTTCCACTGTCAACAAATTTGTAGTTTCTTATATACTTTAAATTTTTTTATGATTGCTATATACTTTCAAAAAATAGATGGTGCTATGCCTGCCAAGCGTTATTTACTTTTGCCCCATTATCCGTGATATACATGTTTCACACAACATTTCCATGATATACATTTTGCAAGGAACACTTCGTTTCATTTACAATTCAACCCTATTTTTCACATTTTGTTTTCTAGCCTAGTTGGCAGGGACTACGCTGCCATGCAACCTTGTTTATATAGAAAATATATTTACATATTTTTTCCTATTTATTTATATCAATTATTTTTATTAATTTTAATTTTTAGTACGTAAAAATCAAAATTTATTAGATTTTAGTGTCTAGAAAATTAATTCAATAATAAGTTCTTTTAAATTATAAATAGAAAGTAAGATTATTATATTCATTTTTCTAATTAATTTGTGCTATACACTAAAAAAAACTTTCATTTCCTTAAAATTTAAATTAAACTGTATTTAATTTTTTTAATGGAATTATGTGAAGCTTTATTGTTTCAACACATAATTTTAGAAAGAATTAAAATAAAATAAATATTATTTAAGTATTACATATTCCGTTTAAGAATTATGTGTGCCAGAGTGAGTCAAGCACGTGGAAGCAGAGGAGAGGGACTGGAAGTAATCTTAGAAGTGTTGTTTGTGTGGATCCTATTGGCAGGAAGAAAAGGCATTGGGTGGAAACATAATCAGGACTTTAGTTGCATGAAAGAAAGATGAACCCGCTCGTGAATCTCGTCGAAGATTCCAAAGAAAAATCCATGCGACTGGACCAGAGACGCCCACGTGCGGAGATTGGAGATGGATTGGGGCACTGAGTAGACAAGAGAGGTGGATTCAGACATAGATTTGGCCAAGGCTGGGGCGACGGAGGTTGTGGGGAATGTAGTGATGGCCAGCGTGGAGCCCTGGAAGCGCTTTGGTGATGGTGAATCTTCTATGATGGGTCAAACATCCTTGAACTATGCATTGCCAGTATTTATTATGACCTCTTAATCCAATTTATATGTTCTTTCAATATGTATTTCTAAGTTCCAAAAAATATTATTGGTATTACTATTACATGTAATGATCTTTCTTTGAATGTTGCATATTTTTTAGGTTCCAATGTTGTTATGGCCCAAATGATCTTAGATGACATCCACAACCACCGTTAAGAAAGATAAATCTTGTCCAAAAAAGAGGATGCCAATGCAAATTTATAGCGAAGGAAGTGAATAATATGCCACAGGTTGCAATTATCACCTATAATGAGTACCTACATGAGGATTGCAATGGATGGCCATGCCATGAAAAATATGATAGATTTGGCGATCCAAAGTCCTTGAGCACCCCCTGTATTTCAAAGGAGATACAATCAATGATAAAGACATTATGTGGACTTGGTGTTCCATTCGATACAATATTTGAACGACATATCCTTGATGGGCTCTTTTGTTCTATGATGGGTGCTAGAGACCTTAATTTATGTAGAAAATATGTCTCCAATATATTCAACTTCCATTTGAAAAATAAGTATCAATTAGATCCCAAGGATTCTTTGAGTCTTAACAAGTGGTATCAACAAGAGAAAAATTCATTTTTTTTCTACCAACGACCAGAAGGGGAGGATGTACCATTCATAATTGGCATCTAGATAGAATGGATGCTTGATATGATGGTCAAGTGGTCTCACAACAACATGTTGGAATTGGATTCTACGTTTAGCACAAGAAAGGGGTGAGTTTCATTAGTTTTTTTAATGTTTCTATTGAGTTCAATGTTTCATTCAATATAATTAGTACTCTAAAATTGAGAAATTGATTATTGTATTGGTTTGTGTAGTACCAATTACACAGAGTTCTTGCCTTCGATTCTCAGTATAGCATTGTTCTTGTTGCATGGACATTGTGTTCACGCAATAGAACATCAGATATATCCCAGTGGCTTAGACCACTCCTAGATGCATGTAGGAAAATATGCCCAAATTGAAAACTGAACATTGTCATGAAAGATGATGCATTAGCAGAAATTAAAGCATTGAGGTGAGACAAATATTTTGCATGTTATGTATGTATGAATTATCATTAGCACCTACACACATAATGTTTTGTTGCTATTACATTTAATGATGAATATATTTGGTTGCTAAATGTTAATCATGTTCAATTAACACAAGAACGATATCATTTTTCTTGTAGGAAAATTTTGGGTTGTCACATCCTCTGTAGTTGGCATGTTCGTCATGCTTGGTCAAAAAATGCATTTCAATTGGCATCTTCCCCTGAAAGATCCATGGAATTATCTCATAGCCTAGGTGAGATAATGCACTGTTGTCGTGATCATGTTGTCATTAGTGAGGCAATGCAAACAATCTTTGAATTTTTTTTTGGCGAAGTTAAGTTTTTGGATTACTTCAGAAAACATTGGTTGGAAGGAGATAAGATATGTAAGTTACTTATTATGTTTTATTAGATCACTTTCCCCAACATATATAGATCATTTTAATTTAGTTATAATTAAATGTCATATTGAATTAACATATTAATGATTGGTTATATTTTTCTTATTAGATATGTGGGAAAAATGTTATCAGGACTTTACTCATGTAAATCAAGAGTCCAATAGTTCAATTGAATCATACCATTTCTTATTGAAGAACAAGTTCTTACGTGACCAAAGGCGTAAATTTTCTAGGAGAATGGCTTGGTTGATTTTCTCCCTATTGAAGAGGGTGGAACCTTTTTTTGTGCATCAAAACTATTTGAAGGAGTCTGGATTTGTAACAAACTGGAAGAAGGAGAGGTACCTTGAGACTTAATTATAGAAATATAGGATAACTCCTGATAATGATGTTAGTCCTCATGACATTATTGAATGTGCATACATAGTTATTAGACAGAGAGATTGTGCAAAATATTATATTGTATCAACATCTACTGCAAATGGTATAGTATGTTATTGTCCATGGGCATTGCGAGGAAACACATGCAAACATGTTTTGAAATTCAGTTCTCTATATGGAATTTGTAATGAAGTATCCCAAGAAGATGCTATAGAGGAAGAAACAATGGATGAGCTTCTAGAAGAAAAAGACACTTACATGCCTCATACAGATGATTCCACAAATAATACCAATGGGGACAATGAGAATGCTCATGAAAATAGGAATGGGGAGAATGTTGGAGGAGATGATGGAAATTCCCTTCATCAAGGAAACATTGATTGTGATTTGATTATACAAGGGATGTTAGAGAAGCTACAAGGATTATAGGTGATCCTTCTTTATTGCATGAAATTTATCCATTAAATTTTACTTTATTATAATATGCTATGGTATTTACATATCAATTTTAATGTTTTATATGATTCATCTATTTTAAAATTTTATACATTTAAATTGGAAGGATGCAATCGATCATGCACCATGGGAACAACATCAATATTTTGAAATGAAGGAGCATTTGGAAATATTTCTTATTGACTTCAATGATAAACTTATAATGGATTTTGAATTCACCAATGACCCACAAGCATTGGATGGATCTCTAAGAAGAAAAAAAAGTTGGATTAGCCCTAGCTTTAAGCATTGACGAAGGTATCGACAATATATAGCATAGGAATTGAATGTGAATGTTGAAGAATATATGCCATACAAAATTACCAAGTCTAGCCAACATGGGAGGAGAAAAGTTTCATCCATGCCAAATCCACAATGCGGGACAATAGTCGCATCCATGCCTAATCAGGGCAATCAAACACATTTGCCTTTTGATTTGAATAATTTCTCTAATGATAACAATTGATATATATATTTCTATGTTTAAAACTCTCCAAATAGTTCCTACCAATAGTTTTTGTTTCTTTTCATACCCCTACAAAATTTCCATTGTATTTTTTGAAGAAGTGGAAGCCATTGGGTTTTCTGAATACTTATTTAACTCACTTAATCATTGGGAACACATTCTGGTTAATTTTGAAAATATAATAAACACATGGTAGTGATCTACAAAAAGAGCTATTGTTGGTTTATTTCATTTAGTAGTGAGCTTCTATGGAGGATTCAATTTATTTATTCATTCAATGTTTTTTCTATGCTTTATTCATCTAGTTGTAAGTCACCAAGATTATTTTCTCCACATAAATCGTCTTGTTCCATGTGTCTTCATGTATCTCTTTATTCTTCTAGTATTTTGTCATGGTTAACAATTAATCTCCTTTTATGCATAGAAACCACCATATGTGCATGCTTTTTTTTTTTGTTTCTTATTTTGCATTGTTTGATTGTTGGATATGCAATGCATATGTTTGGGAAGGAGACAATGCAACTATCTAAAAAAATGAAATGAAAAAAAATAAAACTAGACTGTGTCACCTTCTTTAGCAAGCTATTTGCATGTTTCCATGTAGGACTAGATAATAATTTGCTGGTAAAACAAACCTTGTTTATGTTTTCACAAAATGAACAAATTGAAAAATAAGCATATTAGATATTATTTTCAGGATTAACTGTGTAGTGTAAGTCATTAATTTATGACCCATATCCATGAGTATTAGTCACAACTGACCAATAATTCTCATGGGCTGGCTGGCGACATATGACATATGTCAAGGAACCGACAGGTATGTCTTTTTTAAGAGGATAAACTGATAAGGAACAGTGGTTTCACATTCTCTGACACAACCAATGGATTAAAAAATAAGAACAAGAACCAATTTATTAGATTGTCAAAAATTAATAGTCTTAGATAGATAATTTGATATTGGATATATTGATTATGAAAAGGTGAGATTGGTATGCAAGTGAATTGTGAAAAGGCATGCGAAACCATTAACATATGAACAAATTGTATGTGTTTCCCAACGAATATCAATCCACACTTATAAACACATTTATTATTTTGTTACTATTGATTGATAATTTCAATAATGATATGTGAAGAGAACTTTCAACCATGTGCAACCTATGCATGATGAAGCCATTCAACATATTTATAAACCTTGCATTGAACATGTTTCAAGTGTTCCATGTCTTAAAAAAATTTCATTGCACACTTAAAATGATATTGATTTTTTGAATCCACGTGCATAGTCTATTAGGAATTATTTTATATCTTTATCATGTTAAGCACATGGCTTTCCCTTGCTTTGCTTTGTGGTTGGGTCATTCCTATGCTTGGCACATTGTTTTTCCAAACTCTCACTAGTTTGACACCTATTAGGGTGTAACATCCCGCTATGGCACACTTACCAAACTTATTCTTTGAGGACACTTGCTCGCAAGTGATCTGGATTTTTATGATGATAAAACTTTTTCCTTCATTATGATGCGTTAAGTTAGATGACAGGATGTTTTTACTACTTTGATGTAGACAAGTGTTGCTAACTCAGTTTCATTGAGTGTGCAGGGTTTCGGACCTTGAGGATGCAGAGGCATTGGTGGAACTCCCTTGGACTCCGGATTGAGTCAGGGAGTGGGCTATTTGGGTTGTTTCATTTACGGTGATATTGTTTTGTTTTGATGATAT
>ML790107.1:5101-16320 GCA_009831015.1 Picea engelmannii | reverse complement strand
GGACTTAATATGTATTGCCATTTCTAAGTATGATGTTAATTGAAATTTCCATTATGATGTTACTTATAAATAGGATGAAATTCTAAGTATGATGTTAGATGGTTAATTTCAATAGGATGTTGTTTATAACTATGATGTTACCATGCCATTGAAAAAGGATGATACTCATCATTATGAGGTCATCTTTAAATGGTATTGCCTTAAACCTTTGTCATGTTAAAACATTGTACTTATTATATATGTGGTCATTTGATTAGAATGTTACTTGTTACCTTTAGTTACAAATATGATGTTAGTCTGGTATATTTACAATATGGTAGGGGTTTTGTCTCTTAGTGGAAGGTGTGCTAACATGTTACTGTTTGATCAATGTAAATGTAATACCCCCGCCTTGGAAAAGTGCTATGTAGTCTTGATAACTCAGGAGCGTAAGGACGTTGTATTTGTTTATATTAATGTGGTAGTATAATGAATATGGAGGATGATTCAGTTTAATGACATAAATTCTTTTATAATTTCAACACAAGGGGTAAGGCCCTTAAACAAGGGAAATAATTCAATTAGATCTACCTTATAACTAATGCACTCGTGCTTAATAAAATCAATGGAGAATTTGGCTAGTAATCAATCACGAATGAGTCTTAGTCATTGCCTTGTCATTAATTTTAACGGTCGTCGTCCGATTCCTTGTCTTGCACCTTCTGTAGAAGACGTGGTCGCTCTTTCATC
This sequence comes from Picea engelmannii, assembly GCA_009831015.1. Classification (NCBI taxonomy): domain Eukaryota; kingdom Viridiplantae; phylum Streptophyta; class Pinopsida; order Pinales; family Pinaceae; genus Picea; species Picea engelmannii. Next base: position 15,591 of record ML790107.1, on the reverse strand, counting down.
TATGGTTGCGTTGGGTTGTAAAAATTGTCGATTGGTCTGCTTGTGTCGAGCTAGATATAGATACCTTCTGTGGCCTTAGCATATCTGTCTGAGTGTATTTTTTTGTGTAAAGGATCCAGTGCCGTATCAAGAGTCTCGGGCCCTTTAAAGGCAGGGTTCCACTCTTGCGACACACCTAACGGAGGATACTAGTTTCTGCCTGAGCAGTCAGCTAGGAGCCTGTCTAATCTTCTTTCGAGAAGACATAAGACTAAAAGCCCTGCTTTTCTATGCAGAAATAGTAAACTCTACTGTTGGATTCTTCCATCTTTGACTGTACTGTACTTAACACCTGTTGTCGTTTTCTGCACCCGGCTGCTAGTTGTATGCCTCATGTCTAGGGGCGTTTATTGCTTGTTGTCATTGTAATATGTCGGGGTTGTCCTGTTTTGTTCGTCTTGCTTGTGTCTTGTTCTAGGATGGGTTACTAGTTTCTACCTGAGCAGTCGGCCAGGAGCTTGTCTAATCTTCTTTCGAGAAGACATAAGACTAAACGCCCTTCTTTCCTGTGCAGAAATAGTAACCCTAACACCCTGGATTCTTCCCTCTGTGTGCTTACTGTGCACCCCAAGATGTCTTAATGTTTGTGTTGTAGCCATTTGCCTATGGTCGTATTTTTGTTGCAGTTTCTCGTTGAGTGCCTTCAGTCTTCTTGTGCTGAACTTCGTGGTTGCGTCTTGGTGGTGGTCGAGTGGCGTCATGCAGTTAAGTGTGTTGTTACTTCTACACGCACGCACACACCTTAAAGAAAAAAAAAAATTGCACCTGTTACTAGAATGGTTGTCGTAACGAGGAGGTCGTTACATAGGGTTATTCATTTTCTCAATATTGGCTCTTCATTTTTCAACAAACAAATGTGTGAAGCAACATTCCTTTCCTCAATGACTTACAAAAATTTCTTTGTTCTACTTCAAAATTCATTGCTCGAGTTCTAGTCCTTCATTATTACTATCATTTATTCTCTTCTTTACTCAATGGTAACATCACTTGGTTGTTCAACACTTAATTATGTCCCATGTTTTTTCTATGGTCACATTTAATCTTCCCCATTCATTAAGCACTACACTTCTATGAGCCATTAAGTATGGTTTTCCTTGTTTGGTTCTTTATACATAGTCTTCTCTTCTATATTTTAGCCATTGAAATATTTCTTGAGCCTCTAATTTCATAATTTGTTTATGCATATACATAATCTTCTACATTCTTAACAACACACCACATTAGATCTATTTTTCAAAATAATTGTAGTAAAATTGAACTCGATAACTTAGTCATATATATCCTACATATTTTGATGACCCTTTTCTTGAACATACAACATCCCATGACCCCCCTCCTTTTGAGGCCTCTTATGGATATACTCATTTTTCCCATTATGAGTTGCCCATTAATTTGTAGCCATCATCCTCTTCTCAATTTTTGAAGGAACGCCACAACATTTGTTCACTTGTTCATCAATTAGCTAGGATTCATGATCATGTTTTCATTACTCTCCAGGTGTCTCAAGAGAACTATAAAGGCTTCTCATGACCATCATCATACTCCATAAACATTTTAGGTTGTTGACTGTGTATGGTTGGACCTAGAGAATGAGAGATTTAAAGGCTAGCACAATCATAAAGTTAAAACCTCTACACTACAACTCTTACACTATTATTCAAAAAATTAGTGATAATGCTTGTCATATGGATTTTTCATCTTATCTTTGAGGGGAGATATCTCACCTCTGACTATGCGGAAGAGATATTCCGTATATACACATTTGGGCTTCCGTAAATGCACATATACGAATGAAAATGTGCTTTGATGAAAGACAAAAATGTGCATTTCCAGATATGCGCATTTATGGAATCTAATATGCACATATACGGAATCTCTCTTTCATATATGTGAATTTTACCTTCAGTAAATATGCATTTACGGAAGATTAAATGCACATATAAGGAAGCTCTCTTCTATATATGCGCATTTTTTTGTCTATATATGTGCATTTATGGAAGGAAGAAATGTGCATTTACAGAAGAGAGCTTCCATATATTCGCATTTTGGCTTCTGTATATGCGCATTTACGAAAACCAAACTGTTCATATACGGCAAGAAAAACGATTAGTTTACGATTAATGCTAAAATGAATTCTCCTTTCCAGAAGTATGTTATATCAAGAGACTTGCCAGGCATGCAAATTATAAATAAACCATGTTGAAGCTCTCACCACCCTTGTTTTTTTTTTGTTCTTTGGTTTTTGAAGTAGATCTTTTGGGGGTATCCAACAATTTCTCCTCTAACTTTGACAAGTCAATTATTGTGTCTTTGTGGTGATCATAGCTATTATTTTCTTGTAACTAAGTGTCTTCAATCTATTTAGATGGGGCGTTTGATTCCATTAAGTGTTAGGATGTGTAATCTTGTTTCTTATCTCTCCTATTTCTTCTTATGGAGTAGTGTTTGAAGACACTTCCTCTTCTTGCTTCAGTTCTATGGCCATGACATTCATTTGTTCTATAAACCCTGATGCATTTTGGCTTCTGTAAACGCGTATATATAAAAGACAAAATGCACATATATATGGAAGCTATCTTCCGTAAATGCACATTTTTGTCTTCCATAAATGCACATATAGGGAAGGAAAAATGCACATATACAGAAGCCAAACTGTGCATATATGGAAGTTCTCTTCAGTAAATGTGCATTTATGCCTTCCGTAAATGCTTATATATGGAAGGAAAAATGCACATATACGCAAGAGAGCTTTCGTATATGCGCATTTTGGATTCTACAAATGCGCATATATTGAAAGAAATATGTACATATATGGAAGCTATCTTCTCTAAATGTGCATTTACTGAAGGAAATATGCGCATATACGGAAGCTCTCTTCCCTAAATTCACATATACAGAAGCTCTCTTCCGTAAATGTGCATTTTTGTCTTCCATAAATGCACATATACATAATAAATATTATGTATATGATCATGCATATACAAAAGGAAAAATGTGCATATACTACCCACCACCCTATGCGCATTTACGAAAGAAAAATGCGCATTTAAAGAAGAGAGCTTCCATATATGCGAATTTTGGATTCTGTAAATGTGCATATACGAAAGGTAAACTGCACATATATGGAATCTCTCGTCTCTATATGCGCATTTTCCCTTCTGTATATGTGCATTTACGTAAGGAAAAAATGTTCATTTACATAAGATAGCTTCCATATATGTGCATTTTGGATTCCGTATATGCACATTTATGGAAACCAAAATGCGGATATATGAAATGCCTCTTCCGTATATATACATTTTTCCTTCCGTATATGCACATTTTGGCTTCTATATATGCACATTTTGGCTTCCGTAAATGTGCATATACAGAAGGAAAAATGCACATATAGTGCTTCCGTAAATGCGTATTTTGGCTTTCGTAAATGCACATTTTTGTCTTCTATAAATGCGCATATACAAAATCTCTCTTCTGTATATGCGCCTTTTTCCTTTCATATATGCGCAATTACGAAAGACAAAAATGTGCATTTTGGCTTCTTTATATGCGCATTTACGGAAGCCAGAATATGCATATACAGAAGACAAAATGCACATATACAAAAGAGATCTTCTATATATGCACGTATATAGAAGCCAAAATGCGCATATATGGAATCTCTCTTCCGTAAATGCACATTTATTCCTTCCGTAAATGCACAAATATGGAAGGAAATCATATATGGAAGAGAGCTTCCGTATATGCACATTTTTCCTTCCGTAAATGCGCATATACGGAAGCAAAAATGCACATATATGAAATAGTGTGAGATAGATTTGACTTAATTTCCTTGTCTTTCAATAGTTGATATAATTTCCTTTTTTAGTATTATTTTTATATATAAATATTTGTGAATAAGTATTATTTAACATAGATTAAATGTACTATAACTATGTTTTTAGTTTTATATAATATATTATATGGGTTGATAAAAAACAATGAGGAATGGTATCAAATAAAATTTATTTAGTTTCCTCATCTTTCAATTAAGTTTATCTAAAAAAAAATTTAGTATTGTTTTATATATATAAAGATTTATAAATGATTATGATTTATGAATGTATTATTACTATATTTTTTTATTTTTTATTGCATTTTATATTTTGTTTATTATAATGGCAAGAATTTTAGAATATCTTCTATATTGAATTGTAAAATACACCTCACTTCTAACAATGCAGTGAATAAACTTCACTTTCAAAAAAGGTTTTTCAATTTTGAAAAACAATCTAATTTATAACTATTTAACTAAAATGTTGTTAGCCATCGATGTTATTTATGAATGTGAATTGTCTTTATTTAATTTGACTATGGATATATGGTATCCAACTTTATTGAAACAAAAATATAATTCGACAATGTCTATATCTTATTTATAGTACTAAGATTTTATTTTAACATTTTTCTTTTGTAGTTTGAAAAATAAAACTTAAATTAAAATCACAAACCTATGAAATGAAGAAGTGAATTAGGGCATAATAAAATATTGGAATCATGTTTTGCAGATCTTTCCTAGCACTCTAGCATGGATTGATGAGGGTTAAAAATCCTTATCAACATAATCCACCAATAGAATTGGAATTTCAAAACGAACCCATGAAATTTGACGGTTTGGATCACTCTATTACTTATTTTAATATTTCCAACAAATATTGATGATGGTTCTAGTAACTTTTTTTATTGTATTTGACAAGTAAATTTTTTTATTCTATTTGATAGGTAAAACGCCTTAAAATGCCTCATGACCATTAATTTTCCTCTCAAATTCCATCTATGTGAGTCACCACATAATTGATATTAGAGTATTTATAAGAAAGAAAAGAAAAATATATTAAAATTGCATAGGTAAAGGAGTGTAAAGGAGGCCAAGTATAAAGAATAAATTCCTTGTCTTCAACTAAGTCAACTTCCACAATGAAAAACCATAAGGCTACAAGCAATTTGCCTATCAAATTTCATCCTTGTGGGCTACTATAAAATTGATATTAAAGCATCTAAAAAGAGATTAATTTAAAATTTCAGGATAAACCAATGTAGAGGCCAAATATAAAAAATACATTCCCTATATCTAACAAACTCAACCTCCATAATGAAAAACCTTAACCCTATGTTTAACAAGCTCAACCCGCATAATGAAAAACCCTAACCCTACTCTCAATAAAGTCATACTCCATAATGAAAACCCTATAAGCACATGGACAAATGCAACTTTCTTTTAAATGTATTTTCAAACTTAAAAGACCCATTAATACAAGTTTATGAACAAAGTCAAAAACCATTTAAAGTCATTTAAATCCATTAAAATTCTTATTTAACCGATACAAAAACTTGTAACTTATGAGCCTAAAATTATTCTCTGAATGACTACAAAAACTTGTCACTTATAAATTGATAAAAATATTTCTAAGACATCACATAATAAATGTAATTAAAAAAAATAAAAACATGAGTTGATAGAAATTGTTTCAATCCCCAAAATAAATATATCTATGTTATTTCAAGATATCCAAAATAAATATATCTATGTTATTTCAAGATATCACAAAATAAATGTATCTCATTATATGAAAAAACAAATATATTCCATTTTTGTTTCTCACACACATTTATACAACATAACAACTATTAGCACCTTTCTCACAATGAAGTATCTAACTTAACATGAAACTTGAACATAAGTAGCACACACCAAGATTTTATCCCTCCAACAAGAAACTCCACTTAAGAGCAATCCAACTCTAAAAGGAAGGTTGGGGATGTCATTGAGTGATGCAAGGAAGTTGCCGACGAACAAGAACATTACAAGGCTACTATATAGGAAGGTTGGGGATACGGTTGAGTGATGATTACTATAAAATAAAGTTGAAAATATCATTGAGTGATCGAAAGAGGCCCCCCATAAACAACAACATTACAAGAATACTATTCAAAAGAAGGTTCGGGATATCATTGAGTGATTCAAGGAGGCTCCCCGTAAACAAGAACATTACAAGACTACTATCCAAACTAGTGCATTTTATCAAAGGATCAAATCTCTCAAACTAGGGCATTTTATCAAATGATTCAATCTCTCATTTTGGTTCCCCACAAACAAATATATGAAATTACAAAGCTACTTAGTTTGATCCAATCTCATAGAAACATTACAAAGATCCAATCTTTCATTTTGGCTCTCCATAAAGAAGAACATTGTTACTATCCAAATTAAGGCTTTCATTTTATCTCTCCATAAAGAAGAACATTGTTACTACCCAAATTAAGGCTTTCATTTTGGCTCTCCATAAAGAAGGGCATTCTTACTACCCAAATTAAGGCATTTGCCCACACAAATTGTAGAAGGTCCATTTGATCAAATGATCCAATCTCCCAATGAGAGATTAGTTAAAGATCAAATAAACTTCATCACATAGAAGTCTAACAACATATGGTACAATAATATTATCATATGCTCGTTGAATTTGTATCTATTTTTTATTTGAGAAGATATCTAATTTTTATTTGAGAAGAGTAATTTAATTGTACAACTTTGATAGTGAATATGTTAAAGAATTTGGTAATTGAACCACTAAAATTAGAGTTGTAAAGTAATTCCCTTAAATCATAGTTATATACCTAAAAGTAGGATGCTAATGCCAAAACATATGGAAAGCATTCCCTTTTAAAACCATTATTTATGGCGATAAAGATGGAATTGGAAACCTTAATTAAAATTAAAATGAGTAATCGAGGAAGAAGTGGAATAATATCTAGTGCCCAAATTTTATGGACAGTTTTCAATTTGGCTTCCATTTAGTTTGCAGTTTCCGATATGATGGGGAGTTTCCCATTTAATGTACAAATTCCAACAATGACATTGGCATTAATGATGAGCGCCTACAAAGGGATTATGAAAGGCCCATAATCTTGACCGTTGTATTTTAACCATGAATCAAACATGGCTAGCTAAAAATCTCATTACCAAGAAGAATAATCTCTTGCTAAATTGATCTATGTAATCACATGTATTTGATGATTGAAGAGAGGAAATATATTGCGATTTATATACAAGTTATTGAATATATGTGACAGAAATAGCCCTATGCAGGCTGCACTTTTTATTAGAAACATATTTTTCTTACATCAATAAAACTCAACTTGATGATATTTAAAGCTGGTCGACTAAATGGGTTAAGTGACCTTGTAAAAAAGAACATTTCAATAATAGAAAGGCTTTTAATAGAGACATCTGGACAAGAAATAAGCCTGTCACTATATTTTATTGATTCCCATAATATACAAGTTTGCTTGATTCATTTCCAAGAGGAACAAGCACCAATCACAATCAGTGTATTCCATTGTGTCTATACTATATTTTCATGGGGCAAAACAATTATTGCAGTGATAGTCTATATATATATATATTCATTTTTGAGTATGAGATTTCCATTTTCTTAATCAAACTATGAAACAAAAGTACTCTCTTGGGGATAGGGAAATGAATAATAATTATTTTTAGTGGCTCCTTCTTTTAGTTTACCTTGATCTACATGCCTTAGGAGCAATTATTATAATCATAAATTAAAATTTTGACTTGTTTTTCCTTGAGCTTGGAAGCACATTTTACTAAGGAAATTGTGAGATATATTGGTATTTCATTTGGAATTGAACTCTCTCCCTTCTCTATGCAGGAATGGGGATTGCAAAAACTCTAATATAAGTTTCAGTGGAAGAAATTCAAAAACCTTCCTTTCACATGGGGTCCATTCAAAGATTAAAAAGTTACATATACATTATTTCATGTTGGTTTTTTTGGGTAAATTGGAGAAGTTTCTATGGTCTTTTCTTTGGACCAAATATGGAGGAAAAAGGGGCTTTCCATGGTTGTTCGATGTTGGTTTTTGGTAAATTGGAGAATCTTCTACTTATAATTACACAGTGAATAACACAACGATACGGTGATGCCACAAGGTCTCACACCAGTGGGACTAATCTCACACACTTTGTATCCTAATTTGATAAATTGCAAACGAACTTATAAGCTAGGATAGCCTCTAACAACCTCCTAAATATGTGGATCTCAAAACCAATCAAAGACTAAACTAGGGTACAATAGAAATCCATTTTAACCATTTCCTAACTATGGCATTTCACCATTATTATCCAACACTCCCCCTTAAGGGAGAAATGGATTTAATACAATGTCAATACATAACATAAGTAACATGCCTGATGGTCTTAGTCTCAACTAGGCTTACACTTGACTCTAACAATTTCATCTTGACCTTTATTGTTGTCAGATAGTGAAGGAGATGGAGCTTCTTCCTTGGCTTGTTGCTCCAAATATGTTTCATCTTGACTCTTTTATGCTTCATTGTCCTCTTGGATTTTTTCGTCTTCATTTTGGAACTTGGCAACTGCAAACAAACACATTCATCCTTACAAAGCTACAAACACATTTTCATCATCAATCATTGCAATTTCAATGCTACCATTTTCAGTCTCTATTTCAGTTATAAAGCTTTCAACAACAATACCTTCATCCACTTCATCATTCTCATTCCACTTCATATTGTTCTTCATTTCAAGAATATCCCAAAATATTTTTGGGCTACTTGCTTCGCCAAATTCAAGTAAAATACTAGACAATATGTTTTCATCCAATGCTGACATAATAAGTTGTAATCCTATTTCACCTCTTCTCTTATCATAGAAATTGACACAACTTTCATGATCATAATGCAATAAATCTACTAACCATAGTAATTTTTTCATTTCAGTTTCCCAAGGTTCATAATTTATACCTGAGAAGAATGGCAAATTTGGCATCACTATTTCATATATTTCATCGAAATGATCTGGTCTGACACTGCATTCTGATCCTCAAGCATGGGTTCTTCATCTGCAACTAAAAACACATCGTACAAAATACAATCACTCTTCCTGCTGATTCTTTCTTTGCATTTGTTTCGGCTCTCTTCAGAGTTGTTTCAATCTCCTTTGATGAACATTGATAGCTTCACTCTCTATTGGATGGAATCATGCTCATAGGTAATTTCATGCAATATATGCACGGTGGATCTTTCCACACAATGTTCTTTACAATCAAGAACTATCACCATGTGATTTCTTTAGCGACTGCTTAAACAATTTGTGACAATATTTCTTTAAATTAGAGGCAAACACTCAATTGCCTTAAACAAAACCTTGTCCAATAATGTAAATATCACTAGAGAAAATTCCGGAAAATAAATGATAAAATTTCTTTACATGAAGAAACCACGGTCTACGAAACCATCAAATACCTTCTATGATTGGTTGAAAACGAGCTGACAAGAAAAACATCCAACACGTCAGAAAATGCTATTTCTCTACGCGGATGAGATTCAGAGAAGGTGTTATACCTCCACGCAGGCGATCTACCATATCTGATCTCGTCCATGCAACAAACAACAATACTAATGGCAGAAATGATGCACAATATTTCTTAATGGGATGGACAAGAGAGGCTCATTAACAGCGTTGTCTCTATATTTTATGTGGCAGTTGCAACATGTGGCTCCTCCTCTGCAACTCTGTGATCTGGTGGTTCACGATCTCTCCCAGATCTCTATTACTTCCAACAGGAAGAGACAAGTATCCTCTCTTATCTCTAGGATACTTGTCTCTATTGTGGTCACGTGATCTTGAGTATTACTTCCAAAAATCCTCTCTTAGCTCTAGATTGACAACCGCATCACATCTCCCAGATCTCTATTACTTCCAACAGGAAGAGACAAGTATCCTCTCTTAGCTCTAGGATACTTGTCTCTATTGTGGTCACGTGATCTTGAGTATTACTTCCAAAAATCCTCTCTTAGCTCTAGATTGACAACCGCATCACATGGGAATTCTCTCTTCGATGAGTTTTCTCTTTAGGCAGAATGTGAAACTCCTCTCTAAAGCAGTGAACAAATCCGGATTGCCCTTAGCAACGAACTGGACACACTGAAAGCAGTGATCAGATCCCGTGGACCATATATATATTGTGCCAAAATCAGGAGATGGCTTGGAGTTCATTAATATACAATTTTATATTTTGCTTCAATCTCTTTAATTTTTAATAATCTCTCTAATATTTAATGATGAAAAGCATTACGGGAAGGTGAAAATGTCCCGCAAGTAATATGTATCAAACCATGAACCCAAATCATATTGATTCGGTATGACTTCGGGATCACAGTTCTCATGCTCGCGAAACTATAACACTTATTCAAGGAGGATCTCTATCCTCGCCAAAATCTCATCCCAGATAAAATATGCGAGGAAAACAAACACGGTGAGGCTACGCTCACTTCCTGATATTAAACGAAGACGGATTACATCCTTATATAGGAAAAGACTCTCTCGAGTCGGCTACATGCAAACCATAAGACAACTAGACAACTGACTATGAA
>ML790106.1:285239-297906 GCA_009831015.1 Picea engelmannii | reverse complement strand
TGTCATGTTTTGTTCTAGATACCAGGTGGATCTAGGGAGATCGGTTTGTGTCCGCACTCACGGATTTATCCTATAACAATATGTGTAATTGTTTATTTCTTACTGCTCATTATTGCATAATAATTCTACATTGATATAACATTTGAAGAAAAATAATTATAATTACGCTATTACCGAATCACCTCCCCTCTCAGTAATCCAACAATGTTGACATCTTACATTCAATCAATAGATTATTAGTGCTTCTTCCATAATATATTATATGCTTGCATTGTAACAATTTCAAAGTTTACAAAGTGATCTTAGAATTGTTTATATTTAACAATTCAATCACCACTAAAAATCTATTTATTAACTAGAATGAAAATATTAATCTCTGAATATATATTATCAACATCCAAGGTTTTACTTTGTTCCTTTGATAAAGCTTTATTGTGACTACTTTAACTTGCAACTCTCTTGTTGCATTATCTAACAACTCCTGAAATGTTTTCAATCTCATGAGTTAGTAATAATTACATCATTTCAGTTGTTAACATAATCATTTCCCATTAATATTATACATACATGCATTCACAAAAATGCATTCAAGCATAAAAAATTTATCATGTATAAGTGCAACTCTACCACTTACACACTTTCATAATTTATTCATGCCTATTGTTCAATGCACTCTTGTATTGGCTTCAGAATGCTCTACATCAGTCTTGTATCTCACCCTTGGTAATGGGAAAATTTGGCCTATGCCTCAACACATTTTCCATACACTTCTATTGTTTGCTCAACTATTTGGATGCCTTCCTTTTTCGACTCGAACACTACACCAAGAATATAACTCTGTGGTGTTCATCATTGTTAACAAAAATGTTGCAGTCCAAACATTATTTAGTGGTAAGAAGTTTTTCTTGGATACTTGTGTGGCACTAAAGCCTTTCCATATCCAGCCAAGTCATGGCCTCATATATGACTAGTGTTATTGGTATTCATTCCTATAATAGAGTCATACCCTTTTATTGCTTTGGTTATTAGTTCATAACCAACAAATCCATAACATGATATTACATCACATGTATGCATTCAAAATCCAAACAACTTTTACAATTATTACAGGCCTTGAGCCTTTACTACACCTAGTGGTATCTTATTCTCATAAAAGTATTCAAATAATACAATAATGTGATAAAATAAACTATGGCTGAGGAAATTGTTACCAAACTTCCCTTTAGCAATTATGCAATAAAATTACTTAAAACTCATGTTGATGTTTGGGCAGCATCGGGAAGACATTCTCCTAGATTAATAATTAATAATATAATTATTATATTTATAATATAAGGTATATTAAATATATATATAATAAATAAGTAGTTATTTATTATCCAAGGGATACATCCTTTCATGGATGGTCACCATATGATTATCTATATATGGCACATTCATCATTGTAATAATAAATCGATCTCACAAATCATCTAATATATAAATTCAACATGGTATCAGAGCGGGACTGGGTTTGACTCCCTCATGGAAGGGCCTAGAGAAATGGAAGCCTATGTAGAGCATTTAGATTCTTGTAGGCATACAGAGCAACAAGGAATAGGAAGCAAAGATGCAATGAAGGAGGCCATTCTCTACTCATACACAAAAAAACATGAACGATTTTGTTGCCAATCTTGAAGAAGAGCACACTCTTTCTCTCTAAAAACACACATATGTATTATTTGTAAACAGAGTAAGAAGTATGCACACAACGCATTCATGGATATTCCTCGGCTTAGAATATAACAATAAAGAAATTGCTCTGCATTCGCTCTGGACAAAAGCAAATTTTGGGGAAAATATTTTCATTGCTAACGTGGATTCAAGGGTATGACCTGAATCTGCTAGTTTCAGTGACGCAGGTATGGGTCTTGTTCCTTCTCGATGGAAGGGGTTCTGCCAAAATGGCACAGAATTTGGTGCAGATAAATGCAACAGGAAATTGATTGGAGCTAGATACTTGAGTAAGGGATATGAATCTGGAATTATGTCTTGGAAGCTCTCATAATGCAACCTTCATGGATGATATTTAGTTGTTTTTCCATGTAAGGATGAGTGATTGTCGTTCGTTGCCATAAGAGGTTCCATTTCGTTGCAGATGTGGTGGAACCTTGAGGAAATAATGAGAAATATTGTAGACACGACCACAATCTGGCCCCTAATATTGGAAGGCATTCTGAAACAACCCCTTATTTCGAAAATTTTGATAATGGTATCAAACGATACATAAATCCATCGTAAAGTCGGATGCTAAATATGGCGACGTACTAAGAGAGAGAGTTGTGTTGGAAGGCTAGTTTAGGAGAGCGGAATTCAAACTTTGACCAAGTCCAACATTCTAGACATAAACATTATAGATCTATCATTTATGGTGGCAGACTTGTAATTTAAGTCAGTCTACTAAAAAACAATATTGAAAACCACACAGCAATGTTGTGAACTGTGAAGCGGATCATGGTCCTGAGAAGAGGAGCAATGGCATAGGTCGCTCGGACCATGGTAGTGCTTGGAAAGGAGCCCGAGGATGTGAAGGGAAAAGCTACAATTAGGTTACACAGTTTCGATTGCAACTTGAATTGTTTTGTTAAACAAGTTGATAGTATGTTGAGATCTACTTGGAGAATCCATAAATGTGATGGTTAAAGACATAGAGGAAGACTCCAAACATCTAAACCACTATAACGGAAGCAGACATATGTCACACTCAACACTGTAGAAGCTTAGTATATTACAACTTGTTATGCTTTTACGGAATCAATATGGCTCTGTAAGATGGTTTCTCGACTATTTGACCAGGCGCTGGATTCGACCATGATATACTATGATAATCAAAGTTGTGTGAAACTTTCAGAGAACCTTGTGTTCCACAACAAGTCGAAGGACATTGAGATCAAGTACTACTACATATGTGATAAAGTCCAGAAGGGATAAGTGAAGCTCCAGTACATCTCCATCAATGAGCAGATAACAAATATTCTAACGAAGCCCTTGTCCAAAGGGAAGTTTATTTACTTTAGGGACAAGTTGGGGCTTGTGGAGATTTCTCCCTTGGTTGAGAGGGAGTGTTGATATCCTTGCATCATGGATAGTCAATGTGTTGTTGGAATAACATTCTCCCTATGGAGAATGGTCCAGGTTGGACAGATTGTTGATGCATCATAGACTGACATTTTTTGCGGAAAATGGTCCAAGACTGACATTGTCATGTGGCACAGATGGTGACCTGATCAGGATGAATGGTTCATCCCCTATGGCACGGATGGTGACTTGATTAGGGAGGTTGGTACATGAATGACATTTTCTCTATGACACGTATGGTGACCTTATTAGAGAAAATGGTCTGGGACTGACATTCTTCTATGACACATGTAGTGACCTGATTAGAAGAATGGTCCTGGTAGCCCATGGTGTGACTTTCAACATCTGGAAGGATTGGCATTCTTCATGTGGCATATATGGTGCACTGATCAGGAAGAATGGTCCTTGTAGTCACAGGACACATCGTTGAGTGTGTGACAACTGCAGGACACTCATTTGAGTGTGAAAGTTTCAACACTTGACTTATTCAAGCATCATCCTAATTACTCAAATGAAGTATGACCCAGAGACATGATGTCATATGATGTATCATATGATAGGTTGTTGTTGATGTTGCAGATGATGATGATGATGATGATGATGATACTTTTTGATATGTGTCTCTAGACAGTGGTTGTGTGCTACTATGGTGGTTGTGTACCACTGGCGGAGATTGTATGTCTCTGGATAGTAGTTGTTTGCTACTATAGTGGTTGTGTACCACTGTGATCCAGGTGGATATTGGTGGCCACCCGCCTATTCCAACTGGATCCTCTTGACAATTTTTAGTTCAACACATTCTTTTGTACTTCTTTATAATTGTGGGTTCTACACTCTTGACGATGTCTGAAGCCCTACACATCTTCCAGTTGGAGATTGGTGGCCACCACCTAATCCAACTAGCTTAGTTTGGAAGTTTTCATGTCAGTACATATTTTTGTACTTCTAGGGTCGTTTTGGGGCCCTAAGCAGTGTTTTTTTGGCTTTCCATAGTCAAACTGTAAATGGAGTCAGAGTTTGATGGCATAATGTGTATTTCTCGAAAATACATTTTCAACGGGCTATCATGCACCTAAAATGACGGTTGTATGCAAAAGTTACGACCCCGAGAAGTTGAGGTACCAACTTATCCATCAGGGCCCACATAACTTTTGGTGTTTCACCTCCTAGGGTTAGGTTTTTGGATATCTAGGGTTTTGGAATTCATGAATAATGTTAAAAAAAGCCTCTTGAGCCTCATTGTAATCATTCTGCTCAGACAGATGCACGTAGCAACCAAATCTCTTCTCAGAGATAGCTACCAACATTTGAGCAAGTTGTTTTCAGTTCTGCAGTTTTACATTTTCAACCTATTTCATTTATTCAATAGAAGTTATTGTTCACTGGATATCTATTATTGTTCTTTGTATCTCTATGTTTTGTATTCAGTCTATTAATCAGTTCATTATGCTCATAAATCTGGATCAGTGGTATTAGAGCAGTCTACTCTTCATTTATTTTTCTTCATGCATGTCCTCGACAAGATCTGGGTACAAGAAGTTGNTTCTTTGTATCTCTATGTTTTGTATTCAGTCTATTAATCAGTTCATTATGCTCATAAATCTGGATCAGTGGTATTAGAGCAGTCTACTCTTCATTTATTTTTCTTCATGCATGTCCTCGACAAGATCTGGGTACAAGAAGTTGGGACTCGAACCAGTCGAGCCTTTGCAAGATCGGTCGCGTCGAGCCTGACAAAAACCCATGGGGGATGAAAAGAAAGATGATGGAGCA
This sequence comes from Picea engelmannii, assembly GCA_009831015.1. Lineage (NCBI taxonomy): Eukaryota > Viridiplantae > Streptophyta > Pinopsida > Pinales > Pinaceae > Picea > Picea engelmannii. The sequence continues at coordinate 293,016 of ML790106.1, read as the reverse complement.
GGAGATCCTTTTAAAATGTTGCTCGAGGAATCCCTTGCGCGACAAAGGAATGGAATGATGGACAAATTTGCACAGATCCTTCGACAGTTGCCCACAAGAGAAACATCTTCATCAAGCGGTCATGCAACCCCCTTCAAGGTAAAGGTAAATTTTGATATTCCATTATTTGAAGGACTGATAGATGCAGACGTTGTAGATAAATGGTTGAAGTTGCTCGAAGGGTATTTTTCGGTCCACAATTTTTTCAATAAGGAAAAAACTACTTTTGCACTCTTCAAGGCCATCCCCCATGTTAAAAGGACTGGTGGAATACTTACTCTGAGAAAAGGGCCATAAAGGAATCTACAATATTTGCGGTCACTCCCACATGGGATTCCTTCAGGGATGTCATTAAAGAAAAATACTACCCTGTTGGAAGCTACAAGGACCAGTACACAAGATGGACCACCATGCGTCATGAAAGGGACCAGACAGTACCAGATTTCACCAATATTTTCCATACCCTGCGCACCAAATTGGGTATCAAAGACTTTGAATGACATCTAGTACTCAAGTACCGCGATTGTCTGCATAGATACATTCAAATAGAAATGGATTTTCTGGACATCGCATTATTGGGTACGACTTATAGATATGTTGTCAAGATCGAGCAAAAAATTAAGTAAAAGAGGCGAGAGTTTGGATCTGCAAACTCCTCACAGTCGAAGCAGGGAAAAGGTGGCCCCAACCCACACAACAAGGGACAGAGAAAACATGGCCACTTTGAGGACAACCAATCCAATCCACAACACAAGAAAGGTAATGATAAGTCGAAGAAGGACACAGGAAAATAGTGTGAATACTATAAAATCCCTTGGCACAACACCGAAGAATGCCACTCCAAGCAGTCACTCGTAGTCGAGCTGAAAGCTTCCGATTCAAAGGCTAATTTTGACTCTAAATCAAATCCAAAAGGAGGGAAGCGGATTATCGATGTTGAACCCAGTGGCACTGTTGCTACCACCAAATTTCAGCCAATCAAACCAGAAAAACCAGAGGAATGGGAACGCCTCTTTCACTCGCAGATGTGGGTAAAGGGGGCTCCATTTATTTCATTGTCGATAGCGACAATCAAAAGAACTTGATCTCAGCAGAGGTCGTCAAGCGACTGGACTTGTCGACGAAACCACATCCGCAACCCTACACCATTGGTTGGCTTCACCAAGGAAGAGATCTTTGTGTCAGCTAACATTGTCGTCTGCTCTACAACATCAAGCCTTTCAAAAACGAGGTATTATGTGATATTGTTCCCCTTGAAGTTTGTGATGTTCTTTTAAGATAGCCATATTTATGGAAGCTACATGATGTGTGTGAGTCTAGAACCCACAATGTTATTATTACTTTGGGTAGGCAATTGTACAAGATACCAAAGGTAGTGCCCCTTACCGCTATTTCTTTAATCTATGCTAAGCAATGCAGTAAGTTCATTTTACAGACCAAGAATTTTGTCTTATTTGTGATCTGTGCTCACAGTAAGAAGAAGTTCACCACCACATCTGTGGCATCTACACAGAACCTCTCTTTGCAGCAGAAGAAAGTGGACAGGATCTGAAAGAGTACCGAGACATCTTATCCTCACCCATCGGGGTATCGATGCACTGCCAATTCAAGCATCCAATTGATCTAACCCTCAGTGCACCTCTTCCTAATGGACCATTCTATCATCTCTCACTAATGGAAAATGACGAAATTAAGCATCATATCCAATCGTTTCTTCAAAAGGGGCACATCAGACCCAACTCCTCCCCTTGTGAAAGCCCGATTGTACTGGTGCAGAAGAAAGACGGGACCTGGCAGCTTTGCATTGATTACAGAGCATTAAACAAAATCACAGTCAGAAACCAGTACCTAATTCCCATAATTGATGACCTTCTTGACCAACTCAAGGGGGAAAAATTATTCAGCAAGATTGACCTAAAGTCTGGCTACCACCAAGTTCCTATTGAACCAACTGATGTATGGAAGACAACTTTCAAATCTAAAGGTCTCTTCGAATGGATGGTCATGCCCTTTGGATTAACAAATGCACCAACCACCTTTATGAGGTTGATAGATGATGTATTGAGACCCTTCACGAACTCTTTTGTGGTGGTATATTTGGATGACATCCTCATCTTCAACAAAACTTGGCAGGAGCACATGCAACATATTCAACAGGTTTTGAGCACTCTGCGACAGCACAAACTATATGCCAACTTGGACAAATGTTCATTTGGCATGAACAAGGTCCAATACTTGGGCTACATTGTTGATGAGCATGGGGTACACGTTGATCCAACTAAGATCCAAGTCATCCGTGACTGGCTAGCCCCGACCACACTAACTAAGTTTCGAAGCTTCTTGGGACTGACCAACTTCTATCGACGGTTCGTGTTGGGATTCTCCCATATTGCATGGTGTTGAAGACGATCTTTTGTCAATAGTACTTAGTCGACAAAGTGTTGTCAGGCTCCCCCTCTCTTTTCGCAATTTCTTGCCCAAAGTCTTGTGTGCTCTCGCTGAGTTGTTGCTACACATTCAAAGAAGATGTCATTAAAGAATATTTTTAGTTATGATGAAGATGGTTGATGATCAATTTTGAATTTGCACATGATCCAGGCTCTCAAATAGTCATTGGTTTACTGCAAGCATTCTACAAGGATGATACGGTAATTGGTAAAGTTGTTGAGGTTCTTGAACAATCTCAAAAGTGGCCCCCTTGTTCACATCCCGCATATTATTTCGCTTCCATTTATTTTTGGCCCCTTTTATCACATTTGTTATCATACATATCAACACGTCCACACTCCAACTTTTCAAATATTTTCCTTATACCATGAATTAAAATTTGTCCTATGCCAAAAGCAAAGTTATGATTATTATTTCATTGTTTTCCATTTTCTTTTCACTTGACTAAAAAAAGAAGCAAAAGTATGTTATATTACCATGTCATCATGATCCTTTCCACTTGTATACTTATCCCACTTGGAGAATTTATCTAAAAAGGAAAATTGTGGCCTAATCCTTATCTCTCATAAATGGATTTCATGTTAAACCATCATGTTATGTTCCTTCCAACATGTACTAAGTGCTTCCTCTCATGTTTTCTTAAAGACGAGTTTTCCACAATCTATAGGATTCATTCATAATGCCTATTTTGAATACCGAGAAATGGGTTTTCAAACAAATAAACTATGTTATGTGTGGAAAGGCACTTATATAAGGCTTGGCTCCTAATATTAATTTTGGTACTTTATGTTATATATCATGTGAAGATAATTAGTTCATTCAAGGATCACCAATGCATATACTTTACTGTATTTTCAAGCTAATGATGGGATTGCAATTCCAATCGGAATTCCAGTCTGAAATATTGATGGGTTGGATCGATTTTTTGAAAGATGGATTCTTACCGCATCGAGAGGAGTCTCTTCTCTGAATTTTCGAGATTAGCTTTCAACATTTGGTGGATTGATTATTTTTCTAAACAGAAGGCATCTCTCTCAATGCAATTCAATAAAAAATCATTAATTGGAAAAGGAAGACCCTTTGCACCAGACTTGATTGCTTCCTTATAAACACCTCCCTTCTACAAACTTATGTTTGAATATTTGCTTGATCCCAGAGGCGCAACCAAATCTTTGATGACTCCGCCAGATTGCAATGTATCCACAAAAATTTTGGAAATATGTTTCACTAAAGATTTTGAAAACATTTACCAACTCCATCTTGAAGCAGAGGTCTGGTCTGTCATATCCATAGCAATCCATGGCTTCAGCATATGTCAACCTCGGAAAAGAAACGGGAAGTTCAATCCCTTGAATCTCACAAAAAACATGTCTTATCATAACCTCGTTGAGCTTTAGCATGTCATCTAAGGGTGTGAAAGCCAGCTCCATATCTAGTTGTGTAAATTCAGGTTGTCTATCTTCTCTCAAGTCTTCATCGCGAAAATACCTTGCTATTTGATAATATCTATCAAATCTTGACACCATCAAAGTCTGCATCAATTGTTCATCATTTTGGTAGTGTGAAAGTTGCAATTGAGTTGATTGGTCAGAAGCTATTTTTTTTGGGACGTCATTAAGAATTTATTAGATGCTACTTCGAAAACTGGACAAGCATCTTTCGATCCATCCACTTTGGTCAAAGTTGAGGATTTGGATGCATATGCTCCTAGGGATTTTCTAGTTGTCACAACAGAATCACAGGAAGAATCTCGTATCACATGTCAGAAACAAATTGAAAGAGCCTTGTTATATATTAAGCTAGAGTTTCATCTAGAACATGCGGAAGCGATCGAGGGGATGATAATATCTTGCAGCACATCGATAGCAAGACTTTTAGCTGACAAACATGGAATGCGCACAATCTTATTCATAATCGGAGTTTTGTATTTGCTCAGTGGTTATGGAATGTCTCTATACCAAACATTATGTACTCATTGCATTACACGTTGTGGTTGGTTGTGCTTATGGTTTATTTACAACTGTTGTTCCTCTTCTTATAGCTGAGACATCTCCTTCACATATTCGAAGGCAACTAGCAATGTTTCCACAATGAACAAATACAGGAGGAACTTTCTTTGGTTATTGTATGGCTTTTCTATTTTCTCGCGGGAATGCAACTAGTTGGAGGGCCATGACAATAGTGTTAATGGGTCCTTCAATTCTCTATGTGGCCTTATGACTATTGTATATTCCAGAATCTCTAAGATGGCATGAAGAGTTTAGTAAACGTGCGGATTAAAATATTTCCATTAAAATTTATTTTAAAATATTTTAAAAAAACTATCAGTTACAGTTGTTTATCCCAAAACGGATCTAACTACTCAAACTGTTCACCCAATGCCATAAAGGAAGTAGTGCACATCCTGCCAAGAGAGGAATTTTTGAGAGAGGAAAATCTTTAAGAGAAAACTCTGATAGAGGTATGCTTGGAGCAGTGAGGTTTTTTTCATTTTATCATCCATTCTCTCTTTTAGCAGGAATTGACAGGATTTTCGGCAGCAGGGGATCTTGCGAAGCAACGACTGGATGAAGAGAGGGTGAGCTTTCTTGGTTTTATAAGGTGAAATAGGTTCATGTCAATTTGTTGTATTTAATCATGATTTGATTTCAGCGCTGATCAGTTTCTAATGTGCAGGTCCTCGCCTTTTGTTATCACCTCTGTCACTCCAACATGTTTTGGCTAAGCTCTCTTCTTCTTTTTCGCTCTTGGTCCTATAGTAACTTTGTTCTATAATGGCTAGAAACCATATACCTGGCCCAAATCTTCGCAGGTATTTGTAATTTCATAATTCCATAATTGTATGAGGAAATTTTTTAACTTGAGATCAAATCCTTACACTTTAAATTTACTTCTTTACTGTTTTCTATCAAATTTGGCTTTTGCCACCCTTATTAATTTAATATTTTAAATTCAAAAAATTTAAAATATATATATGCAATAGAATATAATTCACTATGGTTATTGTAACATGGTGTATATATTTTTCTTTCTTTTTTAAGGTGTAAGCATTGTTATTTTGTAATTAATTTTTCTTTAACTAAAAAAATGTTTAAGTATCAATCCCTTTACACTATTTTTTAATTAATGTTTTATATTTACTTGTTGGGTAGTTATTAAATCAACTTTTTTTTTTATTAAATTACTTTTTTAACAAATCACTTGGGAATTAACTTTTTCTAACTTTTGTTAATTTTTGCTTTTTGTTAAACAAATACAACACAAATCACTTGGGAATTAACTTTTTCTAACTTTTGTTAATTTTTGCTTTTTGTTAAACAAATACAACACAAATGCTTCTCTATTTATTATTTTTCTTTTGTTATTTTTATTATTGGCATTTACTTTATTAGATTTAATTTTGGTATGTCAAATGCATAAACTTCAATATAAAATCAAATATTACTAAAAGTAAAATTAGAAGGCAAAGAAATTCATGCTTGAACTGTAGGTTAAGGGAAATTTGGCCTGGAGTTCGATGCGCTTTCTTTTCTGGGGCTTTAAGCTTAGGGTGATATTCCCATCTCCTCTCACCTAGCCTCATGAGAGGTTGAAATGTTGATGTTGGGGACTCTCTAGTCCCTTGACGTCAACATCTTTTTGGCGACCATACTGGGGAAGAACCGTTCAATGGTTCTTTCCTAGTTTTGTTTCAATTCTTTCGAAATTACATTTATTTTTCCTACACCTCAATGTCTCCACTGATCGGAAGCATGTTTAGTGGTTGTAACCCTGTGGTTTCAACTACTAACCCTGGGAAAATCATTCGCAAGTATGGGCTTTTTGAATTAGAAGAAGACCTAAAGAATTCCCCTTGGTTTGTGCCCACTCCCTTGAAGTTCGCTCACCTGGTTAATCCCTTACCTCACAAATTCAAGAACCATCTACCTCTCTTTCATGGTGATAGAACTGCTACGGTGATTGAACATCTTCATGCGTTTTTGAATGCTTGCACCATTCTCGGAGTAAATAATAATGATATTTGCATGCTTTTGTTCATGAATTCACTTCAGGGCGATGTCGCCTCTTTATTTTCCAACCTCCCCGATGAATGCATCTCTACATGGTTTGAACTTTCTTACTGGTTTACTTCTACCTTTGGGCATTTGGATAATCCTTATGAGCATCTTAAAAGATTTAATCAATTGCACATGAAGGATAATGAACATATTCTTACATTTAACCTTAGGTTTATCAAGTCATACAATTCAATTCAATTCCTACTCTTGTTCTCCCTACAAACTTGACTGCCCTATTGCATTACTACAAACTTCTACCTCCTCTTTAACGATGGCGGTTGGAAAAAAAGAATGTTCAAAACCTAGAGCTATCTCTATCCACTTGCCTTGACTTCGAAGAGCAAATCCATAGAACAAGTTACTTCTTTGGCATTTATGATTCACACAAGGATTTGTCTTCTTTAATCCCCATCATTAAGATTTTACAAGATCACATGTTCTTTCTTGAGTCTCAAACTTCAAATCATGTTGGGAGTATATCTCGGGAGCCCTCTCTCCTTGGGCCTAATTACAATAAATCCACTAATTGTGATCAAGAGCTTGGATGTGAAGAGGATCGTGATTATATCATGATGCTTAATGATCAACCCACCTCTCACATCCCAAATACCAACCTTCTTAAACCTTATGGAAAATCTCAATTCCAAGATCATTTGTCATCTCAAGCTTATTATCTTCATGCATACGATGGAAATTTTGATTATGCAAATGAAGAAATCAATTCTGACTATGTCAAACCAATTTATGATACATTTGTATTCGATGAGGATGATAATGAGTGATCAAAACAAGTTGATGAATAACCGCATGACTTTAATGATGCATGTGAGGAATCCTCTTTTGAAGATATTCATGAATTCAATCGAGACCTTATTAAATTGTAAGCATAGCCCCTTAAGGCGAAACATTGTGTCATTCCTTGCAACCATGCCTCTACACGTTCACTTGCACGACCCCCAACAAACTCTAGGAGTTTGATCTTCTGTAGTTCTCTGGTGATGTCCTTTGGTGGAGGCCCTCCCTCTAAGTCCCTCGACATTTTAGGGTTACCCACTCCAGATGGTGGGAGTTCCACTTTGACATCAGCTGACTGGTGTCCCTTTAGTGTCTCATTAATAGCCTCCAAAGAGCGCAAAATGAGAGCTAATTCAGGTGATGGTGGTGGTAGTGTCAGCGTTGGCGGTCCTTGCGACGATGCCCCTCGGCCTCGATTTCCCCAAGTCCTAACCATC
>ML790106.1:259101-270827 GCA_009831015.1 Picea engelmannii | reverse complement strand
CTAGCATTAGTTCGAATATTTGTATTAGCATTTTCTACTAGTTGAATATAACCGTAAGTTTTGATATGTACTAAGTATATTGAAATGTTTTTATATCCAAGCTTTATAGTGATTGAGAATTCCAAAGTTTATAGCGTCTTTGTAGGATGTATTTTTGTTGAAATGTATTGACACTTATTCTGAGATGCCTCAATAGGCCTGATAGCTTAAATGTTTACATGACGCGATGTCCTCGAACATCCCTGACAAGTTAAATGTTTACATACCGTGAGGTCCTTAGACAGCCTGACAGCCTTAAATGTTTATGTAAATAGGCTTCTCAGAGTACATTTTCCCTCTAAACTTTTTATATAGAAATAGTGAATTTGCACAGTCTTCTTTGTCCATAGCCAGTTCAATAGCCATTGTATGTTTCGTCCTTGTTCTACCTTTGCAATGCAATTTCCTAATCGTTTAAGCTACATACATTGTTTACTGGTTCGGTGAGTGCTTCTTCTTCACTAGTTTCTCGGTTGATGCTAGTTGTTGTTTTGCTCGCGATTCAACATGCACTTCTACATTTCATCATTTCAAAGTAAGTTTTGATGCCATACTTTCATTTTGTATTCCTTGTTTGTTGTCCAGTGTTTGCAGTTTGCAAGTAAGAATGTCTGCTTATTTGTAGTCGCATGATCCTCGTATGTTTATGGTTGCTTCTGTGCTTGGGTTGCAGTTTCGTAATCGTTGGAGATACATATGTTGTTTACTGGCTCGGTGGTTCTTGTTGGTTCGTTGGTTGTTGGTTTTGTTTGTTTTCCTCGGGTTTGCGCTTTGGGGCCCTAGGGGTGCAGTTCGACATGTTCGTGCTTTCTCGTTGGTCTGGTGCTTGATGTTTTCTTTTCTTTGATTAGGCCTTGTAGGGTTGGGGTCCAGCGGCGATGGTTGGAGCTTTTTTTTTTTTTTTTTGAGATTATTATTGTTTTTTTGGGTGCTTTACGGTGTTCAACCCCTGCACCCAGGAGTCGACATGCAGTTGTGTTATTTTCCCTGTCTGTCGAGGCCGATATCTATTATTCTATGAGATTTTGTTGGTGCTTCACTGCTGGCATGAAAGAAAATAGTTGCATGCAAAATTGTTCGAGGATTACATGTGAAATTGCAATATCCATTGTTTTTTTGTTGGAATAAAGCATATGTATGCAGGCTACATTTATAAACCATGTATGGTCAGATGTGTGGATATGACATTACATGTTCTTTCTCCTCTACATAGACTGGTGTGCGCACGATACAATTTGTGTTGTGTTGGAGATATGATATGTGCAACGAAGTTTCTGCAAGATTATATTTGGATGTTTGGAAGCATGTCTGGGTGGTTTGCCACGAAAAACTGAAAACTTGTATCGTGGGCACAGTAGTCTGTGTAGAGGATAAAGAACATGTATTTCCATCGGTGGAAGCATATCTGGATAAATTTCCACGGAAAACCATAAATATTTTAGCTACGGCCATGCAATTGTGTGATATTTTGTGCCTTGTAAAATATTTTGGGCAGGGAAAAAAATTACACGTTTACAGCCATGGATAGAGAAGCACAAAGGTTCATGTTTCTGCCTTTATAGACTATTCGTTGAGTATATTTTAGTGTATGTACATATTGTTTGTTCTCTGGTGAATACCAGCTTCCATTGATGTTCATTGTATTTTGTTCATTTCCACATTCAAACAAACAGAATAGTTGGAGAAAACGAGGGAGTCTCCACTGCATCGGTTGAAGAGGATATAGAAAGGTGCATGCTTGTACTATTGTTTCATATTGCGTTGTTTTGTATTTCATTTATGGTCTGTATATGTGTTCAACTAGTTTATTATATGTACATGTTGTGTGCATTTCTACATGGTAAGTTGTCTTCGTTGCATGCCTTCCTGCATACTAACCTGCTTCGCTCGTTGTGTTTTCGCTGCATTACTGCATTTAAACAAATAGAATAGGTGGAGATGACGATGGGCTCTTTCACGGGTAAATAACCCTCTTTCTATTTCTTTTACATGCATGTCTTCATTATAAGTTATCTTCAATACATGCCTTCCTGCATACTAAGCTAGTTCATGTCCATTGTGTTTTCGCTGCATTGCTACATTTAAACAAACAGAATGGATGGACAGGATGATGGACTCTTTGGCGGGTAAATAGACCTGTTTCTCTTTCTTTTAGATGTTTGTCTTCATACTAACTTGCCTCCATGTGCATTGCATATTCGGCGTTGTTGCCTTGGAAAAAACAGGTTGCTTGGACAGGGAGATGAATTGTTATGTGCAACAGCAAAGGATTCTATGGTACAATCTTCTAAAGGGTATACCAAGTGTGTTGGTAGATGAAATATACAAATCGAGTGGGGACATATAATATTAGACTTGAAAATGATGACTTGGCAGTAATGGGCCTTTCTTCCCTCCCTATTTCTACTTTTTCCAGTTTTATTATCCCTTTTGTTTTCTAATTCATCTGCTTAGTGTGCTTTCCGAAAATTCCTTCGTGCGCTGGTTGGCGGACCAACAGATTCACATCTATGGTTGTGTTTCTACCTTATTCCATACTTACCCACTTTCTCGATTGCGGGTGCCAGCTTCCAGGGGTCCGCGATATACAAATTGGCCATGGTGCCCCGCACTCATGCCCTGTTTACTGTTAAACATATCTCCAGTTAAAAAAATCAAATGCATACAGTTTTACGGTTATTTAGTCCTTCTTATCCACAATATACAATGCATATGTTTGTTTAGTCTTGATTTTCATCTTCACATGCTTGCATCAGAAAAAATTGGACTAGTGACATGGGCATGAGTAGTCAGTCATCCCAGACATCAGCAAACTGACAAGGCCAAAGGTAAAGATGAATACACTCTGCTCTTACTATGTTTACTAAACAAATATCATGTGGTATATATTCATCTATGGCATTGAGGATATGCTAATGTTATCTGCAATACATGGTTTGCAGCTCGCAAGAAGTATCAACAAGTACAAGCGAGACGTCGAACGCATTGCATGTTCCGCAAACTAAGAGGTGTGGTTGCAAAACTCTGGCTCCATAGTTCATCAAAGCTATGTGTGTACTTGTAGATTTATGCCAGTGAAAGAAGAATACACAAAAAAAAAATGCGTAGTACCATTCACTTTAGTTTTCCTGTTCAAAAAATGTCATCAAGTTTAGAGTTGTGACGTCCAAAGTACTGTCAATAGAGGGCTTGAATAGTTGCCGATCTGGACAAGTGTTCATCGGGGACATAATGGTTGTTGTCTATAGCACCTACTTGGACAAGGAAAACAAAAGTAGATCCATTATGCTTGCTGACATGACAGACAAGGAGGCCATGATGACAGTGACAGTGACTGTTCCTCCACAACTTGTGCAGAAACATGCAGAAAAGATATTGCCGCGCAATGGGATATCCATTACAAATTTTAATATATTGTCGAAAACAGTATATGACCGTGGTGATTGCGATCGAATTATTTCGTTGAAAGAAACAAGCATTGTGGAAAAAATTACCGTTGTTTGTTCAGAATATCGTTCCGTCCCGGATTCGACTATTAGCCAACTTGCACAGAGTACTAATATTTACCCAATTGGAATGATTGGGCAGCTGTCACACTAGCGAGGAAATTTGGCTCGCAACACATTCTCCATATAAAAGATGGAGAGTCAGACAGCAACAAGGCAATGGTACCACTTTTCATATTCAGTTTTGTCCTTTACTTTCACATGTGCATGTATGTCGGATAAGTTACACAAATATTGCATTGTTCCATGTTGCAGCTACAATTGTTTGATACGTATTCAGATTTGTTTTCATCAATGGAACAACAATTGCATAAAGGGTAGATTCCACTTATGATGTTCAAAAATATAAAAAAGAAGAGGGATGTTAGAGAAAGGATCTTTCGGACAACCCAGGAAACGTTTGTAAGAGAGTTGCGAGCAAATATAGTAGAGGATTTGAAGAAACTAGCTACCTCTACAACTGTTGTGCATATACATCCACAAAATCATCCTCACTTTGCTTATAGAAATAGCCTTGCACACATTTTTGCGCATGTTTACTCTCTTCTTTTTTTTAAGGGAAGGGGGGGTGCAGTTGTGTATTATATTGTTCAATGTATTAATTCCTATGCTCACGTTACCAGGTTGAAGGTGTTTTAGTTGCAGCCAATGTGTACTCGACCCCCTTTGAACCTGTATGTGCAAAATGCAACTCCCCTGCTTCTACCTCCGCTTTGATAAGTGATGATACGATTGATTGATTGTGATGCGGTGAAAAATGTCCATATATATATGGACATTGCGTCAATGTTGTTATCTGAACAGTTGGCAACACAACTGTGCATTGTACAGTTAGGCAGTCTATGTTACAAAATGTGCTTCCTAAGTTGGCAGAGTTGTCATATGAAACTTATTTACAGAAGAAGGAAAGCAGTGTGTACATGTTGCGGTAGCTTCGGATACATAGAAAATTCACCTTAAATGAGGACAATGCAATTTTGCATATCGGCTAAAGAAGGGGAAAAAAAATTATATATCAAACTTTGGCAGGAAAGGAAAATACCTCATGTGTCTCTGTGATATTTGTTCAGCATCGTGATGAATGTTCATTGGACTTGGCTACCTAGGATTGCAAGCACATAAGATTAGCATGGTAGAAAACCCCATATATCCCATGGCTTCGGTTATTTTCTTCTAGCAACATATACCAGATGCAAGAGAAAACGAATGCGGCGACATCTTTTCTTTGAATATCAAACTGTTTGGTGCAAACGCCGATGGGTTCTTCTCTATGGAACCTTCTGGAAACTTGCTTGCGGCCTGTTTGAAGTTTGGTTGGTTCTTGGTTATGTGTTTTGTTTGTCAATTTGTATACCGCAGAACTCCAAATGTTCTTTGGAGGACACGACACAATATAATTGAACTTTTTTAGCCAGTTGGTCCGCAAATTCGCCTGATAGTTTCTATGGCGTTGTCACGCAAATGTACTATGTAGCTTGTTTTAGTAAATTTCCTTGATCAATGAACCTGGTCAAATTATTGTTCTGGAATAATTTGAAATTAACGAATATATAGTATGCGAACTGCAATTGTGCTATCATATCAACAAGAGGCCCTTAAAATTCAAATTGGTCATTGTTTTGACATTTTTGCTTATTCGATGAACTTGGTAAAATTAATGTCCTTGAATAATTTGAAATCAACGAATATATATTGTGCGGAGTGCACTTGTGCTATCATATGAACAAGAGGCCCTTTAAATTGAAATTGGTCCTTGTTATGCTTGCGGTGATAGAATTTTAAAAAAACTTTATTTTGTTTCCTTCATTTTTTTTAAAATAAGTGACTTAACATCCTTTAATAATTTAATGTAATTCACTTGTACAATATCCATATTTAATATTAATAATTTAGTATTTGAAAATAATGTTTTTAGATAAAGTTAGATAGGATGACCATCCCTAAAGAATTGCAATCTTGAACCCGCCAGTCGTGGAGTCTTGTCGATTTCTATTTTGCGGAACTCCGAGTGTTGTTTGGAGGACATGGAACAATAAAAGTGCAATGTTGAGTGAAACAGCCCGCAAGTCCACCTCTCAATTTGTATATCGTGGAACTCTGGGTACCATTTGTAGGACACGGAACAAAAAGGTCTCAATTTTTAGCCAGCCAGGTCGAGAACCCGCGATCCAAAAAGTGCCTAAATATGGAATGAGGGATCCGCATATGCTCTATAAAATCTCATGTCCATATTTATAAAAGTACATATTTGCTATGTATTTCTCATTTGTCGGAATACTTTTATATCACTCACCCGACCAGACTGTACAAACTTTCTTGTCTAAATAAATTTTGCAATATCAATATTTAATATTTATAATTTACCTCGAGTCCATCTCTTAATCTGTATATCGCGGAACTCTAAGTGTTATTTGGAGGACACAAAACAATGAAAGTGCAATGTTGACTAGCCAGCCCGCAGGTTCGGTTGTCAATTTGTATATCGTGGAATTGTGGGTGCTATTTGTAGAGCGCGGAACAACAGAGGCCCAATTTTCAGCCCACTAGCCCAAGAGCCCCGGATCCAAAAAAGTGGTTAAATATGGAATTAATATGGAATCGTTATGGAACAATAAAAGTGCAATGTTGATCCAACCAGCCCGCAAGTCCGCCTGTCAATTTGTATATCGCGGAAGTCTGGGTGCTATTTGTAGAACACTGAACAATAGAAGTTCAATTTTCAGCCCGTCGGGCCGAGAACCCGCGATCCAAAAAGTGCCCAAGTATGGAATGAGGGATCCACATATTCTCTATAAAATCTGATGTTGAGTCAAGCAGCCCGCAAGTCCGCCTGTCAATTTGTATATCGCGGAAGTTTGGGTGCTATTTGTAGGACACAGAACAAAAAAGGCTCAATTTTCAACCCGCCAGGCCGAAAACCCGCGATCCAAAAAGTGTCGAAGTATGGAATGAGGGATCCACATATGCTCTATAAAATATCATGTTGAGTCAAGCGGCCTGCAAGTGCGTCTATCAATTTGTATATCGCGGAATTCTAGGTGCTATTTGTAGGACATGGAACAAAAAAGGCTCAATTTTCAGCCCGCCAGGCCGAGAACCCGCAATGCAAAAAGTGGCTAAGTATGGAATGAGGGATCTGCATATGCTCTATAAAATATCATGTCCATACTTTATAAAAGTACACGTTTGTTATGTATTGCTCATTTGTCGGAATACTTTTATATCACTCGCCCAACCATATTGTACAAACTTTCTCGTCTACTTAAATTGTGCAATATTAATAATTTACCTAGAGTCCATCTGTCAATCTGTATATAACGGAACTCCGAGTGCTATTTGGAGCAGACGGAACAATGAAAGTGCAATGTTGACCAACCAACCCGCAGGTCCGGTTGTGAATTTGTATATCGCGGAATTGTGGGTGCTATTTGTAGAGCGCGGAACAATAGAGGCCCAATTTTTAGCCTGCCAACCCGAGAGGCGCCGATCCAAAAAAGTGACAAAAAATGGAATTAATATGGAATCGCTATGGGACAATAAAATTGCAATGTTGAGCCAACCAGCCCGTAAGTCTGCCTATTAATTTGTGTATCGAAGAAGTCTGGGTGCTATTTGTAGGACACGAAACAATAGAGGTTCAATTTTCAACCCGCCAGACCGAGAACCCGCGTTCCAAAAAGTGCCTAAGTATTGAATGAGGGATCTACATATGCTCTATAAAATCTCATGTCCATACTTTATAAAAGTACATGTTTACTATGTATTGCTCGTTTGTCGAAAAACTTTTATATCGCTTGCCCGACGAGCTTGTACAAACTTTGTCGTCTAATTAAATTCTGCAATATCAATATGTAATATTAATAATTTAGTGTTCAAAATAATGCTTTTAGATATGTTAGATAGTTGATAGGGATTGGCATCCGTAAACAATGGCAAACTTGAACCCAACAGCTCTCGAGTCCATCTATCAATCTATATATCACGGAACTCCGAGTGCTATTTGGAGAACATGGAACAATGAAATTGCAATGTTGAGCCAGGCAGGTCCACTTGTCAATTTGTATATTGCGTAATTTTGGGTGTTATTTGTAGAGCGTGGAACAATAGAGGCCCAATTTTCAGCGCGCCATCCCGAGAGCCCATGATCCAAAAAAGTGGCTAAATATGGAATGGCAGATTCATACATGATCTATAAAAATTTCATGTCCATAGTTTATAAGAGTACATATTTAGTATGTATTACTCGTTTTTCGGAAAACTTGTAGGTGCGGAAGCTGGCGGATTCATGACTTCATATTTCAGTTACTTTTATATCACCAGGTCGATCGACTGCTTCCCCGTTTGATATTGTAATAAACGAATATAAACTGGCCCAAGTCCAATTGTGCTATGACATGAATACGAGTCCCTTAAAATTCAAATAGCTGGCAAGTATGCTTGTCAATTTGTATATCGCGGAAATGTGGGTGCTATTTGTAGGACACAGAACAACAGAGGGCCAATTTTGAACCCGCCAGCCCGAGAACCCACCATCCAAATACTAGCTAAGTATCGAATGAGGGATCCATACATGCTTTATAAAATCTCATGTCCATAGTTTTGAGAAGCGCATCTTTACTATGTACTAGTCGTTTCCTCTGAATCTTGTTTAGAAGAGAGGGAACAATAGAACTGCAATGTTGAGCGACCCAGTCCGCAGCTTCGGCAATCGATTTGTATATCGCAGGACTCTGGGTGCTATATGTAGGATACTTATCAATAGAGGCCCAGCTTTGAGCCCGACAGACCGATAACCCGCAATCGAAAAAGTGGCCAAATATGAAATATGGGATTCGTACAAACTCTAAAAGAACCTCGTGTCCATACCTTGTAAGAGTTCATACTTAGGGATTCACGAGTAGAATTCCAATTGTGCTATTACATCAACAGGAGGCCCTTAAAATTGAAATAGTCTGCAAATGGGCTTGTCAATTTGTATACCGCGGAACTGTGGGTGTTATTTGTAGGGCAGGGAACAACGAAGCCCCACTTCCACGATTTACAAATTTGCAGTTTTCATTAACACTCTGAAATATTTTAATGTTTAAAAAAAAAAGAGTTTCCAGGGAGTAATTATATATATATGTAAATAGAATTTTAAAAGATGATGTTTTTATTTTTAAATATGTTGTCTAAGAACATTATCAATATAGACTCGTACACTTTCTCTTTTTGTTTGGTTGGTCCTTTTAGAAATTCTGTGACATACAAATTGACTGCCGATATCTGTCACTGAGATGTAATATGACCATCGGCCCTTCACGTCTTCTGGGTATATCTTCTACCATTTTTATTTTGTAACTTGCCCATCCACTTTCCATACTTAGGTATTTGTTGGAATTAGTTTCACCATCGTCATTGCCTTCGTACTTGTTTCCAGATGTGCAATAATTAAGCTTCAATGGTAGTAGTCATCCTACAGAAACCATTAACATTGTCATTAATGTCCAGAAATCCAGAGAAGATTTGTCATTACTACGAATTAAACTAAGATTTGTGCACAAGTATGTTATGCTTTCCAAAATTTTCATTTCAAAGACGATGCAATATTTTTTTTAATCTCTCTTTGTTGTCACCACCACCTTCGCACTTTTTCCTAATTGTGCAATTAGTGATCTGTGATGGTGACAACTCATTTCGCACGAACCTTGGAGCTCGTCATTGATCAGCGAAAGGCTGGAGGAGATATTCCATTGATATGCATTAAACCATAATTTGCGGAGGGTTATATTATACCTCCCTGATTTTCATTTCAAACATTGGCTCCAACAAACGAAAATTACTAATAATTTGTCGCATCATTTCTGTCCAGACACAGTGAAGACATTGGGGCATAATGGCTAGAATTTCCACTATTCCGGGGCATATTCTTACTATTCATAATCCTCCGCCAAGGAGAAAAAAAGGAGATGGTCCCTTGGTACACCGAGAGATATATTTCAAGCCAAAGAATTTGAAGGCAACACTGCCTACTCACAGAACCTGCCCACTTGCTTTCATGGTTGTCGCAGAAGTTGATGTCATGAATTCTAAACCGGAAGAAGATGATCCAATGGGCGATGATACGGTAATGCATGATGGAAATGCAGAGAATCTTCCCACTACTGCGCCCAAATTGAAATCAACCATAACAGACGGAACTTCTTTGCTCGATGATGGTGGTCCTGACAACACCAAAAGGAGTTTCAGAAAAGAAACCGACGGTAAACGCAATAGCCACTTTGCAGCACAAAAGTAGGAATTCCAGAGTTCGAAATTAGTTCATTCTGGGCGGAAGAATTTCAGTGTAAAGCAATGATATGTTGATGCTCCCAGAGATATATTTCAAGCCAAAAAATTATTTAATGACATCTTCGGGAATCGGGTCCAAAACTCTCGCTGTTGTAAGGCATTTTTCTGTTAGTCATCTCCTTCCACCCAGAATGGACTAATTTGGCCCTCTGGAATTGCACGTGCAACCTGTGTTCCTGAATTTGTTTGGACTATGCAGAGGTGGTTTCAGCTAAGGGCTATTCCATTTTCCCTACAACGTTTTTCGTCTTCTTCCTCACCAGAAGCTTCAAAAAACTATCAATTTCAACATAGGATGATTCATTGAGGAGAAAACTGCAAAGATCTTGCATATTGCAGATCCTGTGCGTGTGTTTGTCGCAGATACGTTCAATGTTTTGGCCCGAAGAACTGGGTCCAATTTCTAAGGATAGATGTATAATACTCGGCGTTTTTCTTATTTTTTTAAATGGATTTGCTATTCAGAAATATTTTCCTTCGACTCTTCATTGTTGCTTCTTTTCTGGATTTAACACATGTTCTCATTGGCATGGTTCGGTGCTCTCGTACTTCTTCAATATTGTGTTTACTTGGGTTATTTTTTTCTAAAATGGAACATCTAACAATTATATGACAATGCACTGTGTGAATCCACCAGCCTTTTATGCAAACAAAAAATGGATTGCACAGTTTCAAACCAACATTCAATTCTATTTGTAATGCAGATAGAACATAGCAATACCAATGCACAATGTTGTTGCGAAATCGTTATTCTTGTTTCTAGACATGCAATCATTAAGTTTTAATGCTAACAAACCATAATACAAGAATTTTAATACTTGAGTTAATATGTTGCAGTCATGGAAGAATGTATCAAGAACACAGTTACACCCACATGTTCCAATAAAATCTAATCTTCAACAAAACATTTGCTGGCAATTAGTAGAAAATGAAGTTTAGTAGTTAACTTAATATTTTACAGTCATGGAAGAATGTATGAAGAACATATTTACACACACACATTGCAACAAAATCTAATCTTGAGCAATGCATTTGCTGACAATTAGTAGAAAATGATGGTTTTGCAACAATGGGGCTTCTTTGAAACCAACTCGCGCTTACGAAAACTACCTCCCGGCTTTTTATTTTCCCACTCTTTTATTCCCTCTAGTTTCTCTTCCTGGTTACTTAATCATTTTTTTCCCGAAAATGCCTTGCTGCGCAACTTGGCAGATTGACACGTTTCCAACGACCGCTCCCCTTTCTTTAAGTTGACCCTCTATTGTTTTGTGTCCTATAACTGGCACCCAGAGTTCTGTGATATACAAATTGACAGGTGGACTTGCGCGTTGGGTGGGTCGACATTTCACTTCTACTTTTCTGTGACCTCCAAACAACATTCGAAGCTCCGCGATATACAAATTAGCAAACGGTCTCCAGGGCTGGCGGGCTCAAGATTGTCTTCATTTACCGATGGAAAATTGCTAAGACGAGCCATACCACATTTGCGGCACGGAAGCTATATTAAAGGGAAAAGTATTTCATCTATACTTCTGTGTCTTGCAAACAACACCCACGGTTCCGCACTATACAAATTGATAGTTGAACTTGCCCTCTTCCGTGGTATACATTTTGCACTGAAAACTTTCAAGAAATACAATTTAACCATCGGGTCCTCGCATATTTTGTGGAACTATTGTCACCCCATTTTGAAGCTCATATGTCCGCTTTCCATATTTCACCATTTCTTCAAATTTCTTTGCCCGATCGTCGGTTTGGCAGGTTGAAGAAATATTATGTTCGCAGTCGTTGTTTCCTGTGCTCGCGCCCCTTTGCAATTAGCAGTTTCCAATTATATATTAGATCTTATTG
>ML790106.1:205528-229917 GCA_009831015.1 Picea engelmannii | reverse complement strand
AGAATTGGGGAGTTGGAGCTTACTTTAGGTTGTATCCTGAGAAACTAGGGGGTTGGAGCCTCCTTTCAGTTGCAGCTGGAAAACAAAGGAAGTTGGTACTTCCAATGAATGTAATTTTTAAATACATATAAGAAAAAGTTGTTGGAAATATTGTCATTGATGTCAACAATCGAAATGATGATGAAAAAACAGTGTGTAGAGATCGAACGAAGTGATGATGTCAAAACAGTGTGCAGAGATCGAAAGAGCGAACAGGAGAAGCGAATACTCGAATGATCAAATCTCAGAAGGAATAACACATTGCATAGAGAGGAAATCTGTGTTTATTGTTGATCACGATAGGATCAACAATGTTCCTATGATCTGAAGACAAAAGAAGCGCATTGCATAATGCAGTCAACCATTGCACAAGAAAAGGCTGAGAAGTTGAACAATGCATAGAAAAGGCGAGAAGCTTCAGCAATCGTTCGATCAAGAAATTAACGACATTGATTGTCTCAAGTAATGGGATTTATCCCACACTGGAAGCATGAATAAACACATATAGGTTTATATACATAGCTCTCTCCATAGCTTATCGACGCATAGTTCAAAGGTATGGTGGGGGCTCTAGGTGTTTGGACTCCACGAGAAGCTCCCCAGCCTGGAGCCCGGGACAACCTGTCAGGCCCCCTACCTTTTGGTCAAAGTGACAATGACTGTCAATCTGATGACAAAGGATCTCGACCGTTAAATCTGGGAGAAGTTGCACGACGGTTATCTGTGAGTTCCTTCGAAACTCTGGAATCAGAGGATTTGGAGTGTCGAGGAGTCAAGGATCCCGAACTCGAGAAGTCCAAAATTCTGAAGAGATCTTAGCCGTCGGTTGGAAGGCGGGCACGTGGCATAAGATCAACAATTCGGGGATTTGTGATTTGGAGAATCAGCCACGAGAGTTGTTCAAAACCCCGAAAGTCGAAGCTCTGAAGTCAAGGAGGAAGACGCGCATCAAGGTCCACGTCATCTTGAGTGATGTCAATGATAAACCACGTCAGCAGAGCACGTCAACAAGGACACGTGGCTCAGTCAAAAACTGACAAGTGTCAAATTGAAATTGGCATTTCAGGCACATGTAAGTCACGAATTAGAGTGACACGTGGTAGCTACTCGACACATGCCAAGTCATCAAGTGACGTCAACGAGTTTACGTCACTTTGGGAGTCTTACTTTGGGAGATTTCACCAGTAGCAAATACTCTAAAGTTCGGAAGTCCTGAAGGCCGAAGTTCCGAAATACACATCAGATTATGGACATGCATCGTTTATTCGAAATATTTACAAAGACTGGAAGACGTGAAGTGCGAAGTTGCGAAGTCTCGAATGTCGAAGTCTCGAACATTGAAGTCTCGAACACCAAAATTGCGAAAGGGACACGCGTCAGTAGATTGACAGCTTCTGAGATTTGACATGCTGGAAGTCATGAAAACCCGAAGGGCAAAGTGCTGAAATTATGACAGTCATCCATCTCAGTGCGTAATATGAGTTGTCCGATCTGACCGACAATGTCGTGATCGGGAATTCTGAAATATTGGAAGTTATGAAGACCCGTAGGTCAAAGTTCTGAAACTCCGATAACCGTCCATATCAGTTGAAGATCGAATCGTAATCATTGAAGTTGATAAACATGATTAAGTCATGGCCATTAGATTAAATAATAAAATAAGTAATATGAGTCATCCGATCATTTCGGGGATATCGTATTCGATATTTTGGTATGTTGGAAGCAACAAAGTCCCGAAGGACAAATAACCCGAAATCTTGTAAGCCGCTCATCTCAGCGAGTAATTAAATCTTGACCGTTGATTTTAAGGAAGCACTCGTTTGGTCTAATTGCCTAAGCGTGAGGTCACCGTCGTTGGTCATATGGTAAAAAGGCTTAAAGAGGCAGAATGTAAGTCACTTAATTGGTAAGCTAGTGGTTCTATAAATATTGGTCATATGAAATGGCTTGAAGGAAGTGTCCGTAGAATTCGGTTCCTGTGAAAATAACAGAGTTTCAAGATCAAGTTTAAAGCATGAAATTGATCCATATCTATGATCAATTTATGAAGAGTCTTCATTCTAAAAATAAATAAACATTAGTTAATGATTATGGTGAAGTTAATTGAAGAGGTGTGATGGTCCAAACGAAGGGACACAATGCTTCACACTCACGCTATTTTGAAGAATACATATACATGAAAGAGTGGGAGAAGAATGTGTCTCTGCAGTCCAAATCAGAAGATCAATAGCTGAAGCAGATTCCAGGAAGCAAAATCTAAATACCTATGTATTAAGGGTGGTTGGGTGGAGCAAGGGTAGGTTGGTGCCTGTAGAGGAAGTTGATGCTTCCTTGTCAGTTGTAGCTAACTAAACAGGGGGTCGTAGCCTCCTACCAGTTGGTGCTGGTAAACCAGGGTGTGGGTGCATCCTAATCAGTCGGTGTTGATCAAAGAGGAAGTACATCTTCCGTCTATGTAACATGTAAAACAATTTTTGCAGTTAATAGAAAAGAGTTTGTGGTTTTCCCATTTGGGTTCTACGATAAAATAATGTGTTAAGATTTTGTTTGCATTAATAAATAAAAATTGATATAATTGTTGTGTCACCGATTCACCCCCTCCCTCTCAGTGACAGAATCTGATCCTTCAAAATCATTACGTGGTTTTCTCCCACTTTGGGTTTCCACATAAAAACACTGGTGTACTGTGTATGTGTATGATTGTTCATGTGTTCATTGTCTATTTACTCTGCAACTATTGGATGATAATGTTACATTGATATAACACTTGCATTTTGTGGTTAAAAAAGATTAAATTTCTCTATTACTGATTCACCCCCCCCTCTCAGTAATCCAACACATACAGGTTGGTGAGCCAGGATACTTTTGGCCATAGTGCCTCTGTAAATATGTTCTGAGACCAAAGTGTCTATGTGATTATTAGGTCAAGGAGATTGGATTGCTAAAATGTCAACGTGACGGTATTGTAATTTGTAAATCATACTCATTCCATTAATAAAGTACATCATTGTTGCAGACCAACCCACAAATGAGTATGGGGGGCTAAACTCCACTAGAAAGGGAAAGGGACGAAGAGTCTAGGAAGGGCCTAAGCTAGGGGGGATTAATCCCAATGGAATATTATATTAATATTCTGTAAAGCTAAAGTTTTGGATATGAATATATCCTAAGTTTCTAAAGTGGGGACAAGGGGGCCCCTTGGGTTCCATGTGTCTTAAAGGACACATGCATATATATTTGGGGATATAGTGTAATTTCCCATCTTTTTTAGCTATTATTCATTCATCACTCTTACCATTCAAGGGGGGAGCTACCATGGGCACCGGTACCTAGTATTGTTGTAGGTTGAAGAGGTGGGTTTTCATGCCTGTATGTTGAAGAGGCGGGTTGTCATGCCCATATGTCGAAGAAGCAGGTTTTCAGGCCCATGAGTAGTTTTCTCTGGGTGAGAAACTACTCAGAATTATTCTCTTATGCACTAGGAAATAGCTATAGGGCTCTGAGACTTCCTATCTAGCCCGTTGTTGAAGCCCAAAAAGGAAAGTGGGTGATCCAGGTGGATATTGGTGGCCACCCACCTTCTCCAACTGGCTCAAAACAATTTTCTAGCATTTTGGCAATTTACTATTTTTAGCAGTTTTTAACTTCAGGGGCCACTTTGAGGGCCTAAACAACGTTTTTTCACGATCAGGCCTCTAAATGAAAGCCAAAGGCTCTGATTGAGCCCCCCTAAATGAATCTCCTTGTCAATACTTTTCAACGAGCTATCGTGCGCCCTAAACGGAGATCGTATGCAAAAGTTACGGCCCTGGGAAGTTAATGTACTAACTTACCCCAACGAGGCCCACATGACTTTTGGCACTTCATCTCCCAAGGTTAGGTTTTTGGATGTCTAGGGTTTTGGAATTCATATTTATTGTAAAAAGGCCTTCAGAGCCTCATTGTACTCATCTTCTTGTGAATGAGCACAGTCGTCACATCTCTTCTCAGAGATAACTCGCTACCATTCCAGCAAGCTTGTTTTTCACTACATTTTACAGTTTCAGCTTATTTCATAAGTTAATAGAAACCAATTTTACTGTATCTATGTTGTTTTATCACATATCTATTGTATGTTTCTGTATTAAAGATTAATAATAATCTGCATCCACTTCATTCTGCTCATAAAATCTGGATCAGTGGTATCAGAGCGGTCTACTCCTTGTCGTTTTTAATGCATGTCCCCAACAAGGTCAGGGTACAAAGAATTGGGGCTTGAGCTTGTTTCTCTTGAGGAAAAAATCTCTCGCACACCCAAGCGACCTCTCATGGCGGGTGAAAAGAAAGACGATGGGACAGGAGATCCTTTCTAAATGTTGCTCAAGGAATCCCTCACGCAACAGAGGAATGAAATGATGGATAATTTTGCGCAAATCCTTCAACGACTACCAACAGGTGACACATCTTCCTCAAGTTGTAGCGCCACCCCTTTCAAGGTACAAATCAACTTTGATATTCCTATATTTGAAGGACAGATAGACGGGGACACCATAGACAAATGGTTGAATTTGCTAGAAAGGTATTTTTTTGTTCATAACTTCTCGAATAGAGCAAAGATTACTTTTGCACTCCTCAAAGTCGTTCCCCACGTCAAAGATTGGTGGGAGACTTTCTATGAGTAGAAGGAAACAAAGGAACCCTCATTATTTACAGTCGCGGTCACCTGGGAGTCATTCAGGGATGTTATTAAAGAACAGTACTACCCTATCGGAAGTTATGACGACTTGTATAAAAAATGGACCACATTGCGGCAGGAAAGAGACCAAGTCGTGCCAGAGTTTACAAATATATTCCATACCTTGTGAACGAAGTTGGGTATCGAAGATTCTAAGAGACATCTAGTGCTCAAGTATTGTGGTGGTCTGCACAGATACATCAAGACCGAAATCGAGTTTCTAGACATCTCGTGCTTGGGCGCGGCCTACCAATATGCCGTAAAAATAGAGCAGAAGCTCAAACAAAAGACACGACAATTTGGGCCAGGAAACCCCTCACAGCAAAAGCAAGGAAAAGGAATCCCCAACCCACAGAACAAAGGACAGAGAAAATATGGACAGCTTCAGGACCACCATACTAAGCTGCAAGCAAAGAGGGACACCGGAAAGATGAAGAAAGATACCGGGAAGTGGTGAGACTTTCATAAGAGCCCCTGGCACAACATTGTTGATTGTTGCTCAAAGAAGTCAATAGTGACTGAGGTGAAAGACTCTAATTCAGATGTGGGGTCAGACTCTGAGTCTTAACCAGAAAGGGGAAAATGGATCATCGATGCAGAACCCAGTGCTACCGTTGCCACTATCAATGTCCAACCTAGTGAACCGGACGAGCCAGAGGAATGTGAGCGCCTTTTTCATTCACAGATGTGGGTGAAGAGGACCCCACTACACTTCATCGTTGATAGCGGTAGTCAGAAAAACCTCATCTTAGCAGAGGTCGTCAAGCGGCTAGCCCTGTCGACAACACCGCACCCACAACCCTACACCATTGGATGGCTCCGCCAAGGAAGCGACCTCCACGTCAGCCAACAATGTCGCCTGTCGTATGACATCAAGCCCTTCAAAGATGAGGTAATATGTGATGTTTCTCCTCTTAAAGTTTATGATGTTATTTTGGGACAACCTTATTTATGGAAATGTCATGTTGTATATGAATCTAGGCCTCGTAGTGTTATTATTACTTTGAATAGGAAATTGTACAGGATACCCGAGGCCATCCCACCTAGTGTTATTTCCTTGATCTATGCCCACCAATTCTGGAAGGTCATCTCACAAACCAAGAAGTTTGTATTCTTTGTGATTCGCTCTCAGAATGAGTGGAAGATTGCAGCCACATTGAGGACCTCTGCGGACGACCTCTCCACACAATAGAAGAAAGTGGATAAGGTCATGGAGGAATACCAAGATATCTTCTCCTCGCCGACTGGGGTACCTCTGCACTGTCAAGTCAAGCATCCCATCGATCTGACCCCTGGTGCACTGCTACCAAATGGGCCAGTATACTGTCGCTCCATGTTAGAGAATGAGGAGATCAAGCGACAAATCCAAGAAATGCTCCACAGGGGCCACATCCATCCCAACTCATCATCTTGTGGGAGCCCGATCGTGCTAGTACAGAAGAAAGATAGGACCTGAAGACTCTGAATTGATTATTGGGCCCTAAATAAAATTACAGTCAGGAACCGGTACTCGATTCTTCGAATCGGCAATCTCCTTGATCAACTCAAGGGGGACAATTCTTCAGCAAGATTGATCTAAAGTCTGGTTACCACAGAGTCCCAATCGAGCAGACAGATGTATGGAAGATCGCCTTCAAGTCAAAAGAAGGTCTCTTCGAATGGTTGGTCATGCCCTTTGGCTTGACAAATGCTCCAACAACTTTCATGAGGATGATGGACGATATCCTGTGACCTTTCACCAATACTTTTGTAGTGGCGTATCTGGATGACATACTCATCTACAACAAGACATGGGAAAAACACTTGCAGCACATTCAACAGGTTCTGCACACCCTGCGACAACACATGTTATATGCCAATTTGGAAAAATTCTCCTTCGGCATGGACCGGGTCCAATATCTCGGTTACATAATGGATCAAAATGGTGTACATGTGGATCCAACCAAAATCCAAGTCATCCATGATTGGCCAGTACCAACCACACTCATTGAGCTTCGAAGCTTCCCAGGCCTAACCATTTTTTATCACAGGTTCATGTTGGGGTTCTCCCATATTACATGGGCCCTCAACCAAGTAACCAGAGCAGGTGGTAAGGCAAAAAAAATTTGGGGTCTGTCTCAACAACAAGCATTTGATCATTTGAAGCAACATTTGTGCTCAGCGCCAATACTCTCATTACCTGACCTACAACAACCCTTTGAGATCGAGACAAATGCTTCAAACTATGTTGTGGGTGCAGTTCTCATTCAGCACGACCACCCTGTGTCCTATCACAATGAGACACTATCAGATGTCGTACGTAAGTACCCTACTTACGACAAAGAAATGTACTCCATTGTGCAATCCTGCTGACAATGGAGGCATTACATTCTTGGGAAAGAGATAATCATCCACACTGATCATAAGCCCTTGCAATTCATGCAGACCCAAGGAAAATTGCAGAATGATTGCCATCAGAAGTGGTCCACATACTTACAACAGTTCCACCTCAGCATCAAGTACAAAATAGGAAGTACCAACCGAGTCGTTGATTGCATCAGTCGACCTCCAGTCGCAGCACTCACCACAGTGCTAGACTCTTGGGACCACGAAACCTCTAGGTGGCCCCAACTCTATGAAACAGGCCCTAATTTCGCCAACACTTACAAAATGTTGGGCATGCACTCGTTCGTCACTAGTTTCCATCTCCAGGATGGATTGTTGTGCATATGGGCCATCTCTACGTTCCATCAAGCAAGTGTGCAAAGTTGATTTGGGAAGCCCACTACAATCGGGTAGCAGGACACTTCGGCGTTGAAAACATAGTGGTAGTGTTGCAACAACATTTCTACTGACCAAAACTTCGGCAATATGTCAGCAAATATATCAGGTCCTACACTGCCTGCACTATTTCTAAGCCCACTAGTAAGAAACAAGGCATGTACACCCCTTTGCCTACTCCTGACAGGCCATGGGAATCCATCTCAATGGATTACATGTCGGGTCTTCTGACCACCAAGCGGGGAAATGACTGTGTTTTTGTGGTTGTTGATCACTTTTCTAAAATGGCGCTTCTGGCCCCCTATAAGAAGAGTATCACCGCTGAGGCCACTGCCAAGCTCTTCTTTGAGCAAGTGTGGGTACATTTTGGAATCCCACAAACCATTGTCTCTGATCGGGACAGTCGGTTCCTCAGCACATTCTGGTCGAGCCTCTGGTCACTGCTGGACACCAAGCTCACCAAATCCACAGCCTTCCATCCCCAGACATATGGCCAAATCGAGGTCGTCAATCAGATGATTGTGCATATCCTATGCATGTATAATTCGAAGCACCCTAGCACATGGGACGAGAATCTCCCATACGTTCAGCACAGCTACAACCGATCCCTGCATGGCTCAACCGGCCACAGCCCCTTTCAGGTGGGATTGAGATTCCAACCATTGGGTCCCATGGACGATGCACTACCCCTTGTGGCCACCCCGGTCGACTCATAACCTGCCCCAGCTAAAGCTGATAAAGCCACCCGGTTCATTAAGCGGATCCAACACATCCACCAATAGGTTCAGAATATTTTACAGAAGTCCAATGCCAAGTACAAGCAGCCCCATGATCAACACCGGGTGCCACACAAGTTTCAAGTGGGAGACAAAGTTTGGTTGCATTTGCAAAAAGAACGCCTTACAGGGCCCCATTGAAAGCTTCGGCCACTTTGTTATGGGACTCACACCATCATCAAGGTTGTGGGAGATAATTCTTTTGAGCTCAACATTCCTCCGTTCCTTGGTCTACACCCAGTGTTCAATGTGGCTCTCCTTCAGCCATATTTCCCACCATTATTGGACACCTTAGAGATAGAAAAACAATTGACACCAACAGAGCTCAACCTTGACTGTATGCAACAAGAATCCAGGGATCAAATTGTGGACACACAGGTCAAGGGGACTCGCCAGCAGAGGATCCATCTTTATCGAGTTGTCAAAGCAGGGCAACTCTTGCACCAAGGCAAGTGGCTCACCAAGGGCCAAATTCAGCAGAAATTTCCTCATCTGATGGGGGAACTCAACGTAATGGAGACCATTTCTTCCTAAGGATGGAGTATTGATCTAGGTGGATATTGGTGGCCACCCACCTTCTCCAACTGGCTCAAAACAAATTTCTTGCAATTTTGGCAATTTACTATTTTTAGTAGTTTTTAACTTCGGGGGGCAGTTTGAGGGCCTAAACGACATTTTTTCACGGTCAGACCTCTTAATGATAGCTAAAGGCTATGATTTATCTCCCTAAATGAATCTCCTCGTCAATACCTTTCCAACGAGCTATCGTGCGCCCTAAATGGATATCATATGCAAAAGTTACGACCCCATGAAGTTAATGTACTAACTTACCCCAATGAGGCCCACATGCCTTTTGGCACTTCATCTCCCAAGGTTATGTTTTTGGATGTCTAAGGTTTTGACATTCATATTTATTGTAAAAAGGCCTTCAGAGCCTCATTGTACTCATATTCTTGTGAATGAGCGCAACCGTCACATCTCTTCTCAGAGATAAGTCGCCACCATTCCAACAAGCTTGTTTTTCGCTGCATTTATAGTTTCATCTTATTTCCTGAGTTAATAGAAACCAATTTTACTGTATCTCTATTGTTTTATCGCATACCCTTTGTATGTTTTTGTATTAAAGATTAATAATAATCTGCATCCACTTCGTTCTGCTCATAAAATCTGGATCAGTGGGGTGGTCGAGGAAGGTTGAAAAAAGAAGGGGTACATTTCCTAGGGTGGGACATGCAGGTGGTAAATGAGAGACTGTAGGCTAGTTGCAGTAATTGGGCACCTTGGACTGAGAGATTCTACAAATTATCAGACCTTAGACTGGCTTAGGGCTCCCTTTTCCATGGTAGAGTTTAGCCCCAGCTCAGGGGTGACCCACTACTGAGATTAAGAGTAGTGTGGTCTATGGTCGGGAGGAACGTGGAAGGTCTGCACGCAATT
This sequence comes from Picea engelmannii, assembly GCA_009831015.1. Lineage (NCBI taxonomy): Eukaryota > Viridiplantae > Streptophyta > Pinopsida > Pinales > Pinaceae > Picea > Picea engelmannii. Next base: position 220,191 of record ML790106.1, on the reverse strand, counting down.
GGTGTTTATTTCATGAGATAAGTGTCTCTTATGTGTTATTTTTAATAATTGTGTGTGTAATTATGAGTTTTTTGTTATATAATCTATGTTATTAATTCTATGTGTGAATTATTGTTGGTGTATGTTGTTATTATTGTTATTTCGCATAACTTTTTTCATGTGCATAGTATTTTTATGAACTAAATGTGTATCAGAGTTCGAAATTTTTAGTGGCATAGCCCAACAGGTGACTAGGGATGCTACAATTTCATTAAACACAATAAAGACTCTGATAGACACACATTTGAAATCTCATGCAATCAATAATATTATTTTCCAAACTAGTTCTCTGGGAACCTAAAAAATAATATATGTCTTTAAATAAATAAAGAGTATTGTCTTTGATTATAGATAAAATAAACTGCATTTGTCCTTCAAAGAGGACTAGGATGAGGCTCCCGCAGACCATGAAGTGAAAGAGAGACCTAAATGACAAAAGAGAAATAGTCAAGGGTCAGCCTTAGGTTTCACAGGTTACTGGGAACAGAAAAGGCGAAATGACAAATGATTGCAGAAGAAACATGGCAAGGGAAAGAATAAGGTTGCTACTTGACTTACTATGATGGAAATATTTGAACCCTTTACTTGTTTATCGGGATGTCTTCTGTAGGTGGTTTTTGTTGTGATGGAGGTGGCATAACCATTGTAATCATTTCATGCTAATATGTCTCGTTGATCTTAATCATTCTTCAATACACTCCCTCATTGGAGCAACTGTTATTTCGTGCTTGGTTTTTATCCCAAATAGTTCATTATCCATTTCTATTAAGTCAATACTTAGTTGGTGCAACATATCCTCGATATCATCATTCTTGTTAATGTATCGAACCAACCACTCTTCAACCTCATCTTCGATGAATTCTATTGAGTTAGTAAACTCACTCACCCATGCAACTTTTAAAGCTTCAAGTTGATCCAATAGTTTATCTTTAGACACAAGTATGGTATTCATTGATAAATTCGGTTTTTCGAGTTCTTTTGTAAGATAAACTAGTTTTAGAAAAAGGTCACCTCTTTTGATTTTCACAACATCCAACTCATTCATCATTTCTCTTAAAATTTTAATTCTTTTCAACCAACAAGCATTGATTTTCTTCATTCAGATACTAAAGGGAAGTTTTTTTTTCTCTTTTATGAATGTCACTTAAAATTGAAACTTTTGCTGCAAATGTTCCCACAACCTCCTTATAAAAACCTTTGTCATTCTCTAGGTCCTTTTGGAGATACTCTCTAAAATGCATAATCCTATATGAAAAATTGGTTGAGCTTTGTGCTAACTCCCGTATTTGATGGATTAAGTCTATTATTTTTTTAATTCCATATCCAACATACTTTATCACTACCGACAACAAACTGTATGAACCTTCCAACTTACTGTTGCTTTATGGGACGTCCTCTAGGGTAAGTGTTTGTTAAATTACGATTATGGGCTCAACAAATAATGGTTTCAGAGTTAAAGTTGTTTATAATTCCTTTATTTTTTCTTTTAGAATTAAATTTTCTTTCTCACTATTATACACAAATTCTTTCAATGCTTCTTTGGTTGCCTCATGAAACTGTACAATTTTTGAAGGTGCAACCCCATGGAAATCAATTTATGATTTCCATTTTTCAGACACTTTCTTATTTTCCATGTTAACCTTCTCTATTAACATTTTTTTGGAATTTTTGTTGTAGGTCGCGTGGTAAAGTGTTACAAATTCTTATTCAAATATCTTTGGTTCTTGGGTGACGAGAGCTTCAGTAATTTCATGAGTTTCTAGCAGTCATTGTTCTGACCAGTTGGGTTCTTCTAACACTTCGTCTGCATCCATTGCTCAGGGACTTTCTTCAATTTCAAGTATTTCCACTCTCGTTTTTTGGGTCTCTCTCTTTCTTTTAGTAGAAGTATGCACAACATGGGATTTTTCTAGATTTTTATTCACAGGGTCTTTGTCATTGCCATCATTTGAGTTTTCGACAAGTGTTTTCCTTGTTTCCAGGCCGCTACTTCTAGGTTTTGTCTTAGTAGGGGTACTTCTCTATGAAATACTAGGAGAATTGGGGGTTTTGTTTGTTACTTCTTTGCTCTTTTGTCTATAACACTCATTAGTGATAGCTAACTCTTCGATATCATTCAGGGATTCATTAACTGAGGTCTATGGGAGATTTTGATTGTCCCCTCTTCCTTCCTTAAATTGTTCAGACTCAATAAAATAAGAATAATATTCCACCATGGCCCTGTGTGCAAAAAAATGGTCATTAGGGTCGAAACCCTCGATGCATTCAACTTATTTTATGCCAAGATGGTTAAATTGTCCTACAAATTCATCCAAATGAGAGATATGCTTTACAACAACTTCTCCAACTCTCCAGGGCAATGTTATGAACTACTTCTTTCTTTTTTCATTAAAGAAGTGTGCCTGGTACTTGTATTATCTGCATACTTTGATAACAAAGTGTTTGTCAGATACATAGAAAGGGAGAAAAAAGGGTTTCTCTTGGAAACTCAATAATCTTAGAACATTGAAATCCCCTGTCTCGAAAATTCCTTTCTCTAAGAGAAAGGAAGCAACCTCAAGTGACAGTCTCGATGTGTTAGGACCAAAGATTATTTTTTAAAATTCAAAAATAAAATTGTTGTGGAGCGRGTAGAAATTATATTGAGCCATGTGTCTCCATAAGGATGGATACCAAATAGAGACTRGCTCCACCTTGAAGTTGACACTCTTTCCCTTGGAAACTCTTCGAAAATGTGGCAGTAGGCTATGGCAAATATCAAATAAGAAGTCATGTAGAATTTTTGGGTTCTTTTYAAACCACCTAGTTTAAATGAAATTTCATTGGAAATAATATGGACCCAATCAATCATGGCATCTTCATGCACATCAAAATGGAGAATATAAACAATATTTTTAGGAACATAGGCAGTGGATTCCAATCTGTTATACAKACAAACMACTAAGTGAATTMTTTGTAGGGGTATTTTAAGGAACTTGCCTSAATCTTAGCGACATTGGTATTAGCTCTTGAGTTGGCCAAATATTTTTTGAGGAGCTCTTCTCTTCCTTTGTGCTCCTTAGTAAATTCATTGGCTTCCTCACTCTTGAACTGCATGGTATTTTTTGGGAGTCGTATCATTCTTGTGAAAACTAAAGGAGCCAAGGAGATGGGTTGCTTTCCTTGAACTTGAATTATTCTTCTTTATGTATCAAATTTGTCTGCACACCAAACAACTAGCTCTTTGAAATCTGTCACCTTGGGCACACAACCAACCAATGCTATTCTTGAGGTCCAAACTTGGTTTGTTTCCTTCTCGACAGGAGGAAGGACCTTGTACCACTTGTGAGCTTGCGACCACTAGAACTTGTGGTCTTCATGTCTGAGAGTATTTAGTGTATCTCAACAATACAACTCGTCTTTCCTACTCGACATAATTTACACTGCTTTCTATTCTAACCAATAGGTGGAGCTATTGTCGATATAACCCGTTTATAACATGGCATATTAATCCTTTATTAAATTTACCACACATTTCCTTGATTATTAACCACCATAGCTCTTATTTCAAAGTTGTCAGCTTGCACAATAGGATTTATAATTTGTTACAAAGCTCTACAAAATCTTCACCACTTTAATAATGTTATTATGTTCACACAAGTGGTCGCTGACATGGTGGGGGGAAATAAATGTGATCGGGAAATGGTGATGTCATGTCATGGACGATGCAAAATGGTTAAATATGGAAGTGCGAAAAGGAGAATGGAGAGTGCAATATGGTGAATGTGGGATTGTAGGATGTGGGACACAAGACTTGGGAAATAAAAAAGGGTAAAAAAGGATGACTCTTGCATCCACAATGAAAAAGTAGACTAAGTGTGAGAAGAGGATAATATGTAGGTCACGAAAGTGAAAGTGTCATTCTAGAGAACACGAGATTGCGGGTTGTAGGACATAAGACGTGGGGAAAAAAAAGGTAAGTGGAAAAGATGGGTGTCCCACATCCAATTCAAATAAACAACTAAGTCTGAAAAACGTGAAGGGTGCAATTTGGAGGACATRGAGACACAAGACATGAAAAWTTGTAGGACAGGAATGGGTTGGTCTCCCGAAATGCAAAATGTGACTAAGTGTTGGGATTGCAAGAAAAGAAAAWTCAACTAAGTAAAKTTACAMGAGCTTGCRGGTCTACAGACCTGCAAAATTGGTGGTATCCTGATTCGCAACCCACATTTGAAAGGGGAAAACAACTAAGTAAAGAAAATATGAGGAACAAATAAAGACAAGTAAAAAAGACTAAGGATGGATATGTATGGACTAACGTTRATCAACGAACGTAGATCAACAACTTTGTGCAAGTAAAAGTTGGAGGAGATGTTCTTGTAAGTTAAACCCACATGACCAATAAAGGGAGATGCATGCTCATGATAAATATCAACTTATTGTATAAGAGGAAATCYGCATCATAAATMTAYGTAGTTCTTAAAGAGGATGGAACCATTCCTAATATTGTAAAGTTGGATCTTCTTTCCATCAAGAAAACCCTACCAAAGTTGAACTATATCAAGATCTATTATATAGTCCATGGGTAACTCTTGTACCCAGGCAAGATGGTTGGTTGAGATGAAATTGAAGGTGGGTTGTTCATCCCACTAGGAGAAAGTATCTATAATCATGTTCTATTTATCATTCTTATAGATGATTTCAAATTCATAGGGTTGAAAGCATCTATCAATTTCCATTGCTCCTTTTTTAGTGTAACTTGTGGTAATAAGTGTTTTTAATTGAAGTAGTTAGTTTTAATAAATAACTTATTACTAAGGAGGAATTAACACAATTTGGCCATGAAATGAAGTATGGCCAAAATTTCTTTGATGTATATGGATATGCATTGTTCTATGCCACTCAACTTCTCACTTACAAAGGTGATGGGTCTATCATCGTACTACACCAAGTCTAAGTTAGTAGAAGAATCATGCTCATCGATGAAAGACTGGGTGAAATTAGGTGTAGTGGGAATTGGGTTTATAGCAAGGGCTTCCTTCAAATTTCCAAAATCTTGTTGTGCTTCAATTGACCAATGAAATGCATCCTTCTTTGTGAAGTTGGTTAATGGATGAAAAATGATGAGTAAGTTCAAAACAAATATGTGGTAGAATCTTGCTAAGAATAATGCCCTCAAAGATTCTTAAGGTTTGTAAACATTGGCCACACTTGAATGGCTTGAATTTTGTAGGATCGATACAAACATCCTCTATGGAGATAATATGGCAGTGCCAATCCAAGGAAGTATTGACAAGTTCATACTTGGATTCTCTAGTGTAAATATTCTACTATATTAAAGTGGCTAGTACATGTTCTAAATGCTTTGAATGCTTTGCGAATGTTCTACTATACATGAGGACATCATCAAAGAAGACCTAGAGAAACTTTGATCACCAAGGCATAAAATATAGCAAGGACATTATATAGGTCAAATAACATCAATCAAAATTGGTCGTGGCCTTAAAGATTCATGGATATAGTCTTCTCTCAGTCTTCGAGTTGTATAGGTATTTGATGATAGAAATAGCATACATTAGAACCTGACACTATGTAGTTAATCAATCAAATCATTAATGCAAGGGACCAAACTCTTTATTTTTTTTTATAATGATTCAATTGGTGTGCTCTATATACAAAGGCAATAAGAGTCATATTTTTTCCTCACTAAGAGGATAGGTGCAACATAAGGGCTCAGGGCTCTTAATAGGAGTTATGATCCCAACTTCCAAGAGTTCAACCATAAGCTTGTTAATTGCAAACTTTTGAAAGTTATCATATTGATAGGGATGAACCAGTATGGGGTTTTTAGTGGGGCCAAACTCACTAATATGTTCCACACCCATATCAATTAGTGGATTTTTCATGGGAAAATATTGAAATACCACCTTATATTACTAAAGCATAGTGGAGAGGCCTTTAAATATGAGTTTATTAAGAAGGACATCCATCCATATGGTACATGTGAGTCATGGAGTCAAAGTGGCCCTTATTTAGAAGTTTGGGCATTTGTTTGGAGTCAATATTACATACTCTTTTAAGAGTTGAACCTTTCATAATGTATTCATGACCATCTTATTGAAAAGTAGGGATATTTTCTTGGTGTTTAAAGGAGTAAGTTCCTAAGAAGATCAACCATGGAATACCCAAAACAACATCTATCCCTCTAACTTTTGTGTCACAAGAGTCATCCTTGAGGGTTCAACTTCCATTATAAGCTCCTTGTGCACCACACCTTTGCATTGAAGCCTAGTTGCTTAACTAGTTTCTTATCAACGATGTTCAATGTATTCCAAGATCGACTAGAATGAGGAGCCTCTGCCTTTTAATGTGAACATAAAACTTGAAGGTATTAATATTTCAACCCAATCATTGTAACAAAAGAGACTAAAGGTTCTCTAGTTTCTAATTGTGGAGGAGTTTGGTCTTATGGTTGAAAGTCATTAAATAGTCATTTAGGTAGTGTATCCTCCTTGAGGTCAAATCAAATTCAGTGGCATAGATTTCCAACCATAAAAACTTTTCAAGGATTGTAGATATGCCCCCTAAACCTATGTTGAGAGAATCTTCTATAGGGTTGATGGATTAGGTTTTTAGACATACAAACAATGAGGATTTTTGAGTTATGGCATTTCAAAATTTTCCTCTTCCTCGACCCTCTTATGGTAGGCATAACTCTTTTTACTAGAGCCAAATACCTTTATCTTTACATATTCAACATGAATCCAAGTTATTCTAGATATAGTAATGGCTTTATATAAAGAATCAAGTTCTAACATCCTTGCCTTGGTCTAAATTTTTTAACTCAAAATTGAGATGTAGATATTTTAAACCAGCTTTCAGAGAGTTTAGGTTTTGACACCTAGACTTTGAACTTTTCGGTGTATTATTTAGTTGTCATGTCTTTTTTGTAACAATTGTATAAGCTAAACATCACAACACTTGTCTTAACTATGGTATGCTCTCTATAAATTAATGCAATTGAAGTCTGACCAAAGCCCCCTCTAGGATGTTTAAAGATCCATCTCTCATCACATTTATGGGCTACCTCATCTAAATGTTGGAAGGACAAATTTAGTTTATCCCACTAGTTGTAAATGCATTGCACCTCGAAGGCTCTCTTGATTATGCTAAACCATGTGTGCTCTTTCACTTCACATCCATAATCATTGTGGGATCTTCATCTCGGGGGTAAAGTGGCTTTGTGAGAGTTTTATGTAAGTGGTAAGTATAGAGGGATGTTATCTCCAATCCTCGAGTGTTTATATCTCCCATCTTTGGATATTTTTGGGTTGTGGAGTGAGGTATTTGACTTTAGGTCCATGGTCCTCTTGCATAATGTTCTTATCTTACACCTCATTTATTTTACAAACATTGTGAAGTTTTCATTCAACTTCGTGTTCACATTACAAGGTTTAACGCTTGACATTTGTTTTGAAATCCTATGGATTTAACGAAAATTGTCTAATTGCTAACTTGTAGTGTGCATATGTCTAAAATGACACTATTACTACACCTATGAAAGTAATTGAAATATAAAGTCGAGAATAAATAAAACAAAGAACTAAAGGTATAGGAAAAAAAATTAGAGGCACCTATGCAATTGAATGTGGATTACACTTGCACATTTAGTAAATGGATGAAAACTTCTCCAAATAATCTAGTTGATTGTATTGATAAAATGTCAAGACTTTACAAATAGAAGCATTAAATTTCTATTTATATAAAAAAAGAGGGAATAACTCTAACTTAAAATTTAAGTTACAAAAACTAGTGATAAGTTTGTTATGGCATAAAAATGATCGTTTATCTCGTTGATTGTATAAAATGTCAGGACTTTACAAATAAAAGCATTAAATTTCTATTTATATAAAAAAGAGGGAATAACTCTAACTTAAAACTTAAGTTACAAAAACTAGTGATAAGTTTGTTATGGCATAAAAATGACCTTTTACAAATATTGAATACGATACCGTAAAAGCTTAGAACTAGAATATTATTACATAATCATGAGCTTACATGCCAAATAGTTCATATACATAGAGTTAATGACTAATAAAAATATTGTGATCCATACAAAACACTTATTTATTCTCTTACTCAATTTTATCAAACATTTTGGTTTTTATTGCTAAACTAATATTTATTAATCACCATGATCATTTCCATCGTACATATATACTAATAAATAAATGTATAATAAAGAAAAATACAAAGTAAATAAAAAAAAGTTATAAATCTCAATTAAATATAAGTAACAACTTTAATGTAAAAGAGAAATTTAAACCTTACACCTCTCCCATACAATAACGATAAGTAACATGATCTTCACAAATTTAACAAAACATGTTGTTAAGGAAAGATTTAAACCTTACATCTCTCCCATAAAATAACGATAAGTAACATGATCTTCACAAATTTAACAAAACATATGGTGAAATGTCTCTTTCGAGTCATTAAAAATTTAGTACGAAATGGAAAGTTAAAATCATTCTCCATAATAATATAAAAGTTCCAATATTATAAATTTTCTTATAAATTTCTTATGTAAAAGATAGACATTTTAAACATATTTTTTAATAAAAGTTCTTTAAAGAAAACAAGCAAGCATGGCTAATGTCGACCATACACATGGTCCTCACTAAATTAGCGAAATATATGGTTGATATCCTTTTTGGTTATTTGGATTTGAAGGATAAAATTAAAAAGTTCATAATATGATGAGAATATAAAAAAGTATTATTGAAAACAATTTCGTTGAATTTTATGTAACCTTAACCCAATATAGGTTACATTTTAATTTCGTTTTTCTAAAATTTACATAAAATTCCAAAAAAAACAAAAGTTTAAATTAAAACATCTCAATGATATGAATAAAACACATGGTTGTTACCAATTTAAGAAAGTATGTGGTTGTTAGGGAAGTCTATGGTTCGATGACTCTTTTGGGGTTTCTTTTAAATTTAGTAACATATATGATTGGATGCCCATTTTTAGTCACGTGGAAAAGGACTTAACTAAAAGTCGAGATGACAACTTTAATGATTATATGGAAAGGTTTTTTTTAGATATAGTTTTTTTTATTTTTATATAGTTATAAAAAAAAAATTGGTTAAGAGGTTAAAGTGTAATTTGATGTAGTATTTGGTTTCATGTACAGGAGTATTGCTAAATGTTATTTGAAAACATATGATCTTATTGTTTTAGTCTCAATAATGATAGTACGAGATACTAGCTTTCTTATAAATACTATGTAGGTTTAATTAAGCATTTGATCCCAGAGTAGGACTCAAAACTATTTTTGATTGGCTAAGAGCTTGTCTTCTTTAGACGTAAAGAAATAAGGTAATGACCTAATACCTAAAGGCATTTTGTAAGAGTAAAAGTCTGTCCACTTATGGATCATGAGCATGTCATTTCAGGTAGTGTGATTTTATGTAAATAATGATGATGTGTAACATCATGCTCTTGCCCCCCAGATGGGGTGTTAGTGCGAGACATATGGCAAGAAGCGGGAGAAAGGCCAGGCCAGCAAGGCAGGGAGCCATGTGCTGGGCTCATGCCAATTACCACCACCTCGACCTTGCATTTATGAGATTTCATGTCGTTGTAGCACCATTAACATTGGTGTGCCTGACTCTCATTACCAATTATACCATGGCTCCTTCGTCTGCAAGTGATTTTCATCCTCGCTCGCGACCTGACCCTCTCATCCCTCCGTTGCCCAAGCCTAGTTTATCCTGGTCTTTCATGGTGTTCGCAGCCCTCGGCCCTCTCCAGGCTCTTCACATTTTCCTGGGGCACTTGGCTCAATTCTGCCTTCAACCTGAGCACATTGTGTCGTGCCAAAGAGGAAGGCCACGAAGAGGTTCTCCATGGCATCCTCCTCGGCCCCATACCTCTGCTTCTCCCCCTGGTTCGCCCTCCACGTTCTCCTTGCAGCCTCTGCAGCCCGAGCTGGAACCTCTCACCTCCTCCACCCCGCCTGCCTCCCGGTTCGAGTGCCTAGTCATCACTGATAACTCGTCGGGCTCTCTTTCGTGATTTCTTGTCGTCCCACCGAATTCCCGAACCAGCGAACCTTCTTTTGCACCGGCAGTTTTCTCCTCCCAACCACCCTTGGGGGCGCCACCCCTTCTTCGAAGTGCCCGACACAGTGCGTACTCGTCTACCGACTTCCTTTCAGATTCGCAGCTGAAAGATAGTCTATCCATTCTTTATGGACTGGTCTTCGAGCTTTGGCAAGGAATGGAGGACCTCCAATTCCGACTACAGCTTATGGATGGGAAGACCTCGACCCTCCTTCAGATCCTATCCACCTTCCAGGATGCTTTCCCCTCTACTCCAGAAGGTGCGGCATCAGCAGAGGTACCCCATGCAGAGGGCGACGACAGGAATGATCAGACACAACGTTCAGCAGGGGTCGTTGTGGCGCAGGTAACACACGAGGACACGGAGGTTGCGACAGCTACAGGCCTTCATGCGCACAGTCCACCTGGAGACACCCTGGCAGCTGCCAACCTGGACGAGAGCAACGTGGACGCTGACATGCATTTGGAGGGAAAAGGGACACCCATCGAAGAGGAACCTTGGTACGCGGCCTATCAAGCCACCTGGCCAGGTTACTCGCCAAGTGTCTGACCCCACAGGGGTTCTGTTCTCTTTACTAGTTTCTTTTCTTAGTTGTAGCTTAGTCAGCTTAGTTATGTTTTCTAAGACTGTCAAACTGTAAACTGTTAGACTTACCCGGCTGGCCAAACTGGTTTCCCCTCTATTGAGGAAGTTCAGTAACTACAACATGGTTGTTTTCAAGTTTTTGTACCGCTGGTTTGGTTTTTTGAAGGCCCTTTATATATAAAATCTCTTACTTACAAAAAAAAAAAACATCATGCTCTTGTGCTCACCTGATTGGACTTATTCTTTTAGGACACTTGCGTGCAAGTGATCCAGTTCCTTATATGATTGATTGTTTCGCTTATGGATTATGATGATGTTGTGGGTATGACGATATGTTATTTGATTATATTGTATCGACATGTGCTATTGACCGGTTTCTCCTGAGTGTGCAGGACTCTGGACTGGTTGAGGATGTCGATGGCATCAATGGACCTCCTTGGACTCCAGATCGAGTCAAGGAGTGGACTGTTTATGGTTTGAACATTTTTGTTATTGCATATGTGACATATGACTGGTATATTATGATGTTGATTTTGGATTGCTGACATGTTTCGTTGATGGATGCAGGCTGATGATATCTTGTTAACCAGACTCACATTTGGAGTAAAGGGGTCATGCATGACAACCAGAGATATTGAGGGAGAGGTGTGGCAACAATGCTGCCACAACCTACTAGCACTCCTGTCGTGGCTCGAATTATAGGTTAACGATTACCTAGTTCGAGAGATCCACGATGTTGTGAGGGCAGACTGTGACAGTTGCTCACGATGATTCTAAGGGGCGCACAATAAGGCAGGGTCCTTATTCCTTAGAGGCCCTTAGTCTCCCACAAGGTCGCCTGATGGAGTATTGACTCCAAGGGCGGACGTCTACCAAAATCAGTCAAAAGGTGAGTGGCACCCTTGGAGCATGTAGTGCATCTTGAAGGGCACGTCGCATAGATGAAACTTGAATGAAGGCGAGTGGCACCCTTGGAGCACATAGTGCGTCTTGAAGGACACATCGTGGTTTAACACTAGTGACTCAATGAACCTAGGTACATAGAAAACAATATCTTACCTTTACATGGTCAGCCTTAAAATAATTATGCATCAGTAAAGTATATTAATTATAACTTTTCCCTTAAAAATTCACTAAGCTTTGTTGAAATTAAAGCCTAGGTCTAAGTAGGATATGAGGACAAAAATTTAATTAAGCAATTAATAAAAGGGGGAAAATCAAATTAGAATTAAAAGGGGGGGAAATCAAATTTAGAATTAAATGGAGGATTAAATTATTTAAATGATTAATTGTTGTTTATATGCAAAACTTGCTAAATTCGAACTTAGACAAAAGGGAAAATTAATTGCAAAAGGAATGTAGAACATAGAAGGAATCTAGTATAGAGAACTTTGCTAAAATGAACTTAACTAAGCTTTAAGAAAGGCGTCAATCTTTAAGGGAATGTGAGGGAATAAAGGGACATCGAGGAGCATTTTTAGGAACTCTTTTAGGTGGGTGAGGGAAATTGACAATTTAATCAAATTTATTAAATGAATTTATGATGCAACTAAGGGATCGGGTGACAAGTTGTAACACACCCACTACGGAAATCAAAATTTTTCGGCCTTTTTCATCTTTTCTTCGATGAACAGAATTCCCCAAATCCCTATGGGACCTGATACAGACCCTGCCATCCCTTATCCATACTCATATGATCGATGGCTATGACCACAGGTCTTACCGGAGAGGTGCTACCGGCTTTCGCGATTCGGAAAAATCGCGATGCATATATTCCCTTGTTCATTTTGGGGTTTCATCCATCGGAATTTTGTGTCTAACGAACACGAGGAAAACTGACCTTTGGAGATCCCGGGTACCGAAACGCCAAAACACCAAAACCATGTGTGCTAGTCCATTTTAGGACTTCGCCTATCAAGATTTCGCGATATGCGAGGACAGGAAGATTTTGCATCTGGGTCTCCCGAAAGCCGAAACTCCAAAACATCATAACTTGTCCACGCTCTATCATTTCAGGACGTCGCAAGTTGGGATTTCGAGAGTCGTGAGGACAAGAGACTTGCCTCCAGATATCCCGGGTGCCGAAACACCGAAGCATTAAATTCTAGTCACGCTATACTCATTTCGGGGTTTCATACTTCGGGATTTTGCGATATGCGATGACAAGAGGATCTTACCCTTAGGTATCTTGGATGTCGAAACACCGAACCACCGTATCTCATCCGCTCTACGATCATTTCGGGGTTTCGTCCATTGGGATTTCGCGATATGCGAGAATCATGAGGTCTCGCACCTGGGTTTCCCGGGAGCCGAAACTCTGAAACACCGAACTCTGAAATACACTATACTATTTTGGGATTTCGCAAGTCGGGATTTCGGGGCTTGCGAGTACGAGAAGACTAACCCTTGGGTTTCCTGGTTGCTGAAGCACCGAAACACCAAGGCTTACCCATGCTAGACCTTTTCGAGATTTCCCAAGTCGGGATTTCGGGAGTCATGAGGACAAGGGTTCTTACCCTCTAATCTCCCAGGTGACGAAAAGTCGAAACACTTTTCGACCGCCACGTGTACTCTACAGCTGGATGGTCCAGGTACTACCATGGGTCTTGGGATCAATGGTCATGATTTCTTCGTTACTTGCGAAAGTTAAAAAGGGGGTCGAGGCATTATCGCCTGCGTTCCTTCATTCAATTTAACAGTCGTAACAAACCTTAGATCCTCTGAAAGGATCTCATTCGTGCATTTAGCAAGAGGGAGGGTATCCTGGGTACCGAACCAACGAAAGGTCCTAACTCAAACACACACTGTCATTTCGAGATTTCGCGGGTCGGGGTTTCGAGACTTGCGAGTACAAGAGAACTCACACCTAGAGATTCCAGGTGCCGAAACTTCGAAATGTTGAGGTCTACGAGGACCATTCTCCCTCGTGCGAGATTTTAAGACTTAAACTATAACATCCTCCTTCGGGTCCTCAGGCAATTTACACCAGGTTTTTGAAGACCGGACTGGAAGGTCTTCTAGAAGGTAAGTGAGTGGTCTCGAAAGGGCGCCTTCATGGGGAAGTCTATCCAAGGCATCGATAAGACAAACACGGGAACCAATCTCCCGAGAGTAGACTTGAAAATCTGTATTAGTTCAATATATATATATATATATATATACATAAGCCATACGTGGTCTTTCCAATAAAAAAAAAACATGCAACCATCATTTTCGATCAAAACACCATGCATACAGTCTTATACTGAAACCATTCATAATTGCACAGACTATGAGCATACATGTCGGCATATAAATTTCAAGATACAAAATATAAAACACTTATCAGAAAAACACCGAGTTTGATGCAACTGCTGAGAGGGGTGCTCGTTTCCACCCAACCGTAGGCTCAGCGACTCCGAATGGATTTACCACTAGCCACCCTCGAGCTAGACCACGACGCTTGAGACTCTCTGTCTCTGTTCTTTAGCGATCGAGAATGAAGGTTACTCTCCTCCTCCTCTACTATCACTCACTCTGTATTTTGTCCCAGAGTTCTTCCGATCTTTTCCTGCGATCCCCCCCTCGCGTTTTTTCCCTCCCACACCTTTTACCTGCCCTTTCTTCTCCGGCGAGGTTGCGTGTGGCACGAATTTCCCCGCTGTGGTCAGGTCTGAGGCCTCCACGGATGGGCAGTTCACCCCCATCCCTCATTAACTCATGAGGAGCCTCTTCACCTACCATCCTGACGAGTAATTCATTTCGGGGCCAACGAGCCGCTCTTGGTTATCCGGGCCAGTGAAGACCAAATACGGTATTGGTTTCGGTGGAAGTTAATGCCACCATTCCAGGTGCCTTCCACCACCTTTCTTCAGCCATTGTGGTCTCTTTATCAACGCATCCCCCTCCCAGCAGCCCTGCATCATATATATATATATATATATATA
>ML790106.1:174117-205207 GCA_009831015.1 Picea engelmannii | reverse complement strand
AATGTTAATTTACATTCGTCGACCTTGTATACTAAGGTCCATTCAAAATCACACATTCACATCTTTGAGTTTGCCACAGTTCTTGGCCAACATAATTATTTTTACAGACTGGGGGAAACAGGGTGTTACACAAGTGTACGGGGGAGAATATTCCTAATAAAAATTTAACAAAAATAATTTAATGTGCATTTTGGCAACTAGTCACTAAGAGAACTCTATAAGAGAAATGGTAGAGAAGGGGAATGGATCATGAATGGTATGCATAAGGTTACGCTGTTGGAATTTTTCTTGGCTGATTTTTCTTGTGGGAGTTGGGATGCCCAGCTCGAATAGAGAGTGGTAGCTCAACCTTGCGAGGTGAGCTGGGAGCTAGTTTTCTCTAGTTTGTGTGTGTGGCCCCTTTGTGGCTCGGGGGGCTCAGGGGGAAGAAGAGTACCCCTAGCGTTGGCTAGGAGGTATCGGTGAGGTCTCAGCGGTTAGCAAGCAGGAGCAGGACGGAGCGCAAGTGCAAGACAACCACTTCGGATTCAACGCCTTCATATATGGTATGCGTGTTAGTTTTGCATTGAAATTAGTTTAAAAAAAATGTGAATTTATGCGTAGATGAAAATTCTAATGGTTCCCTGAAGCGAGATTGGGTGCACATGTTCTTGATCTGATATTGAAGAGAAGTGTGTGTGAATTTTGCTATGTATTATGTTTAATGAAAATTTAATTGAACTTGCAATGGTTGAGTTGTTTTGTATTTATGTGAGGTATTATCAACGTTTTATGGCATAGAATCACTGTGTTTTATGTTGTTGTTTTCCCAACCAAGGAGACCCCCCCTTGTGTCCAATCTCTCGCATCCCCGCGTTACTTTCTTTACTCAGTGACTTAACCAAAATTACCCCTGCGTTTCCATTTGTTTTTTCTATGCGTTTTCTCCAGCTTAGAACCTTTGTGTGTTGAGCACACTGCCTAGCGATGTCTCTCCTTAAGCCTTTGTGTTTGTTTTTTTAAAACTCTGCGTAGTTGGCTGACATATTTTCCCAGTAAGGGTGTTTTTCCCTGGCGATTTCCTTTGCTTCATGTCGGCTTATTGCAAGGAGCCTTCGCCTTGCATTTTTGACCCCTTCCTGGTCGTCCTTCCCTTGACAGTATATCTAGGTGTAGCTTTAGTGCTGCCTCTGCATTTACTGGCATGAGGATTTTGATTTGATCAACACTTTCCCTACGTTTTTTTTTTTATCAGCAGACGTATCCCTTCTCGTTGCGTTTTTTTTTATAATCTCAACAACTGTTTTATTCTTGCGTGTTAACCTCAGCCACCGGTATTTTTCCTTGCATGCACCCTTGCTACCTTCGTGCGTTAGCCTTGGGCTCGACACACCTATTTTTCTATTCCAGGGCCAAACCCCTTCCCATGGAGCTCCCATCGATTGGCTTTCGCTTGTGGATCGTGCTTGTTGATCTGCTATTTCGTTGTTGTTGGGTTGTGCTTCTTGAGGAGAGATGATGCCATGTTTCGGGTGCCCCAAGTGTGGCCTGTTGTGATTGCAACCTTGCCAGCGAACACCCTCCCCATCGCAGCCTCTTCCCTCTGTTTTTATTGCTACGTATCCTCCCTTTTCTGTCATCTACGACTTAGGGAAAATTTTGTGTGATTTGGCTTGATAGCCTCGGCATTGCCTTACCCAATCTTTGCCTTCCCCCTCTGATAGATTGGCCACGTGCCTTGGGATCTCTGGTCCAGAGGGGATGCTGCCCAATGCAGGTCTGGCTCCCTTTTCGCTTTCGTGAATAACGTTCTTCCCAACTATTCCACAAAACCTTTACTCCACCAATGAATTCGTTCACATGTAACCTTTGATTCCACCTATCGACAGTTGTGCCTCCTCACTTTATCCATGAGCCTGTTTCTTCCTTTAAAAAAAAAACTAATTGAAACCTTACCCGTAGAGTCCTTTGCCTTGGACAAGAAGGCACACGTTGGCAATATGCGCACTCCTCCTGTCTTCCCTTCTTAATTTTTACCCATCGCCTTCTTGACAAGATGGGGTTGTCCCTTCTCGAAGTCAATCTACATTGCACTTTAAGTTTACTTGCAAAAAATTTAGAGGGTGTATCTCAGACGCTTAAGTAGTTTCTAGAATTGTGCACCAAATTTGAGGGTTGTTAACTGCATATTGTTTTGGGTAGCATTGGTAAGGCCGATCAACCCTGATGACATTTCCTTAAGCAACTGCTGGAAAATTACCCCAATGGTTGTTGTCGACTTAAAAATTTACCTTTTTCGCTATTAAATTTAATGCACCCCTTTAATTTATCACATAGTTGGTTAGGCATTGGTTGAAGTTAAGTGAGAGCCTCCAGGGTATTAATGGCCAGAAGTTATGTATTTCTATGCCATTCTGAAAAACTACATGTGTTTTACACCAAGGTATAGGTTCTTTAATGTAGCCAATTATAAGTATTGATATTGGGTTAATATGCCCGAGCACCTTTCTCATGCCTAAAATTATAATTATTGATACCTGTAGCACCTTTATATTCTGGAAACCGATCAATTGTTTTATTCCTAACCACATAAATAGTTAGATGAATTTTTAGATGATGTTCGAGGCAATTAAGAAGTTACTATCTAGCAAATGCTATTGGTATGCCATTTGTAGTTTGGCTTGTGGACTGCTTGGGCGAGCCTTGCTAATATTTACAGATTGCAGGTTCAATTATGTCTTTTAATATATGACAATTTCACCATATAAGAAGATGTGTAGGTAATGTGAATCTCTATAGTTTGCGCATGATTTGGCTTCTTACTTAAAAGTGATACAAGGTTGTATAAACTCTTAGCATGTTGTTGAGAGATACTTAGTTATATTTAATATATATAGTTGAGCTACATGAGAACTGTTGAGGCTCGGAACACTTGAATTAATATTAATACATGATTAATTAAAAGATTAGATCACCCTTGCGCCTTACGCAAAATGATGAGGTCGATTGATTTAGCAACTAGAATACTCTAGCACCTCGATCATGTGAATGTTGAATGTTTTAGAAATTGTTATCTTGCGCCGTTACTTATATGGATTGTGATTGTTGGAATTTAGTTACTCTTTCATCGTTAAATACATTTATATATGATTAATCAAGTGAACGGTTGCTTGCGCGTCCTGGAATTAATGTTGATATAACTAGTCTTAAATGCAGTTTATTATGGAATGCTTCATTGATGTCTAACTGCGTCCATTAATTGATGTATGCTTGTAATAGAATCTTATCACACCTGGATAACTGATCACTTAGATGTTTGATTGATTTATAAATTTAGATTTCTCTTACGCCAATTTAGATTGATTGTCGATCTAGTTGATGCTGGACTTGATGTAATGAATGAATGATAGATATTGAACGTTTTGCGCAAACGAAAATTAATGAAAGGAATGCTTGCTCTGGAAGTTAGATTTTGCGCGTGCTAAATTATATTGTATTAAATGAATTGGTGGACCTTAGACTTCTTGCGCCAATGGGATGTGATGAAGGGATGATGTTCTAGATAATAATTTCTCACGCGCCCCTAAGATGATGTATTGATTGATTTTTGTAGTTACCTTACGCCATTGATTACTGCGACTTATTAATACAATTTCTTGCGCACCTTAATTTAAGTGGGCGTGCGATTGCTTCTCCTTATTCTCTTGCACCTTGATTTTAATGTTAATTAATCTTGCGCCTTGAATTATTGATTTATGACTGATTTAGTGACCAATTTTTCTGAGCCGTTGCTTAAGTTGACACGAGAATGTTCAGGAGTTATTACTCTCATGGGCAACGGATATTTAATAAGATGTAGATTGACAACGACGATGGGTACCCGTGCGCCATGTTTAATTGTGAATTTAGAATTGAAGGATTGATGGTCCTTATGAGATGCATTGAAGGGTTAAGATTGTACTGTATCACGTCGTTATTAATGGTAGAATGCAATGTTGTTGGGATGTTATAATTAATATGTTAATACATTGATGTGCGTCTCATGATTCATGGTGATGATATGTCGGCCATGTGTCATGTTGGATTATTAATGCTTGTTTATGGTTTCGTTAATTTATGTGATTGATGTGTCGACGACGTTGACTATTTATCACGATGTTTAAATTTTCCCAACACAGTTTTAAAAGATTTTTTTTTTTTTGACCTGTTGTACGTCGTTTGGTTATCGTAACGGTGTGGCCATTACATGATGAGTCAACTTGCAATAACATATAACAACCATTGATGGTTGTCTTCACTACCGATTGAGAACAAAGTTATTATAAATTTTACCACATTCAAAAAAAGCAAAAAAAACAACAACTCATTCGTTTATTTCTCTATGATATTTTTGTTATACTAATATATATATTTTTTCATAATCAGTAACATGATATAAATCATTAGCTTCACTGTGTGGGTTTGGTCAACATGGAGAATTTGGATGTGTAGGAGTTTCAAAGAGTTATGAGAAGACATGAGTACCTCATTCAATCCATCAGAAGCACGCTACTTTCGGTGTCCTCTAAAGTCATTGAAAATGAGCATCTATGCACTAGCTAGCAAACAAACACCATGAATCTATTAGTCCAACAGAAGAATAGAATTGTCATCCTTGAAGCAAAGTGCAACATGATTCATAATTTGACATTTGATCTTCACAATGAAACTTTATTAATGGTATCAAACAATATGAATATAGAGAATTCAACGCAAGTCGAGCTCAAGGAAGAAGAGACAAGAAACCTAATGAAAATCAAGAAGCAGAGTTTTTTTTAGATTAATGAGAGATAGAAAGAAGCAGGAAGTGTTCATGTTTATTATTAACTTCATGTATTTTTGTATTATACATTTGTTAGGTGTTTTTGGATCACATATTACATGTAATATGTGATCACATTCACATGTAGGCCAACTTGAAATATTTACTTCTTAATATGCGGTAAGCATCTGGTTGTAACTTCAAATAAATGCATAAGTAAGCATCTGGTTGTAACTTCAGATAAATGCATAAGTTTGTGAAAGATCTTTTGAACCAACACTATGTAATTTGTTAGTAACCTAATTTTTTTAGTTTTTTTAAATATAATAAAATTTATGTTTTGGTTTAAAAAATGATATAAATTATATTTCATGTTTTTATGAGATTACAAATAATAATTATTAGTTGGTTTTTCTATTTAATAAATATATTTTCTTGCATTATCATTAACATGATATTCATTATATTTCATGTTTTTTCTTTGAGATTTTGAATATAAATATATTTTCTTGCATTATCATTAACATGATATTCATTATATTTCATATTTTTTCTTTGAAATTTTGAATATAAATTTTTATAATGTAAAATTAAGATTTTAATAAATTAATTTTAAGAAGTTTTAATTATGTGGGATTTGTTTATTTATTTATTTGTCATTATATTTCATATTTTTTCTTTGAAATTTTGAATATAAATTTTTATAATGTAAAATTAAGATTTTAATAAATTAATTTTAAGAAGTTTTAATTATGTGGGATTTGTTTATTTATTTATTTGTAGTTTAAGTAATTTATTTCTGGGAGAGTTTAAGGAATGTTTTTCTATACTAATGAATATAACTTTTAGTAAATTCATTTATATAAATTAGTGTTTTTTATTTAAATGGATTTGAACTAAATATTTATTGTTATATAACTAACTTACCACTCAATAATATTAGCGATATTATATTGAACTAACCCTCTGAGTTTATATGAGACACTTTCATAGTGTAAAATTATAGTATTATTTTCAAATTTCGCATTTAAAATCATTCATTTATGACCTCTTTTTTCATTTACGATCATTTTTCCACGAGAGTCATTCATTAATGAACTTGAATAATCCACTTAACACTTATTGTATTACAAGATGCTAAGTGGGTCCCTCTTGAGTTCATATGGGACACTTTCACAGGTCGTAGTCTAAACATTCTACATTTTGACTCTTCTAAGACGATAATTTTTGGTGATATTTGCCCGAAATCCGGTGAGAAATTGTTAGATCCACAGATTTGAGTGATTATTTCTGTATAATCCGAGTGCCCCTAGGGTTTTTCAACACGCTGAATCCATTTCTGCATTCAAAAATGGATTTCAAACAATAGAAAATAGTGATTTTGTGCAGTGTATGTCGCTGGATTTCGGCAAAAAAAGCCAAAACGTAGAACAGTTAAACAATCCCTTTCATAGTGCAAAACTATGACATATTTTTCAAAATTCGCATTCAAAGTCATTCATTTATGACCTCTTTTTTCATTTATGACCATTTTTCCATGAGAGTCGTTCATTAATGAACTTGAATAATCCACTTAACACTCATTGTATTATGGGATGCTAAGTGACCCACTTAACACTCTTTGTGTTAGATGATGGTCATTGTGAAGAAGTGGGTTCATCCATGAACATCATTCATCAATGAAGCTTGAATAATCCACTTAACACTCATTGCATTGTAGTAGTCTAATCGTGTAATAACATGATAAAATATGATGAAAAATCATAATTTTGACATTAGAATTTGCATTTCATAAATTTTGAAATTGCAAATGGATTAATCATTCTTTGGAGCAACACCATATTATTATTTCAATAATGAGTTAAACCCATAATTTAAAAAATTTCCATTAAATTAACAATGAAGAAATACAAAAACAAAATTTCTAAAGTTAACTTATTCATCATATATATATTTTTAAACTAGAATGATAACTTATTCATCTTATATATACATATTTTAAACTAGAATTAAACTTAGATTATATTAATAGGGGTTGTGCCAAAGCAAATAATTGACAAAAATATTACAAAGGAGGCTCCCAGCCTGTCAAAATTTCTAAAACTATAATAGAAGGCAAAATGTGTATGCTTAAACTATTTCTAGGTTCATCAGAGTTGATTACATCCTTGTAAAAACTCCCTAAACACCAAATAACCTTAAAAAACATACATTAATTGGAAGAAACATGGTTCAAAATTTCAGGAGCTCTCGGAGGAACTCCTTCGTCAATCTCCATAGGAGCAATGGCTATGTCGTTGGTGCCTGCTTCACTGTTGGCGTCTTCTTCTCTAAGAAGCATTCCTCCATGCACATAAGATACATATACCATAGGTATGTGTTGAGCTGAGTTTTAATATGTTGGATTTCTGATTCCACACCATCCATCCTTCCGTTCATAGTTGTCACATCTAGTTGTCACATCCACCTCTGTTTCTTGATTTTTGGAGATGGTCAGATTGGCTAATGCCTGCTCAAAATCCCTGAATGGTCAGATTGATGAAGAGCCAAATTGTTAGACTGTGCTATTTCCTCATGTCTCCTGAGCACTTGCCTAAAATTGTTCGAGGAGAGCTCCATGGTTAGAGGCTGCCAAAACCCCAACTAAAGAACCCAACTTCCCAAAATACCTATATCTCGGGCCCAAACAAAAGTCGAAGAGAAACCATAGTTGAGAGTAAACATATTCAAATGGCCATGAACCTTACCCGCGCTTGAGCTTGATAAGATGAAGAGAACATAGGCCCTACTGTCGTATGCATCAATGAAGCAAAAGAAGCACAAAGAGTGCCAAATATCTGATTAACCAGAATGAACGATGCCGAAACCAACAAAGAAAATTGCCTTGCAGTTCAACGCGAGCTTTTCCTAGGAAGAAACCCCTGCTACACGCTAAACAACATAGTCTCGATGAATTTGCATATACAATACAACCATGACAGAACCCATCGAACTTACTTCAAAATGAGAGCATTACGCCTTGGAATGAAAGTTCGCTCAGGGGAATTGAATCCTCAAGTGTGCGAAGAGGGTAGCCTGACGCCCAAAAGCTGCCACCTGCCAGCTCAAGGGCATAGAAAAAAAAGGGGTGGAAGGGACATCAAGGCAAGACATGAGCCCCCCCTCCCATTAACCAACATTTCTCCCTTGATTAATCTAGTGCATACCTTGGCCTGATAATTAACAATATAATTTAGGTGTCGTTTAACATGGTATAGATTGATCTCATCGAAATTTTGACTGAGCATGATGATACAATGTATTATCCCAATGAATAAATTGGTTCTGGATTGGGATCGATTGATGACCGCTCATATCACCATCATTGAATCGCCAAAGACTGCAAGTTTGATGATGTTCCTTTCCTTAGCAATACTTAGCCCCTGAAATAGAGCATATGCTTCAACAACATTGTTAGAAACGACTCCCAATCCCCATGAGTAGTGAGTGACAATGTTTCCTCTAGGATCGAGAAGACTCCCTCCGCACTTGCCACCTCAATATTCCATCATATTAAATAATGCTCACAAGTAATGAAATAAAATAAAACATAAAATTAACACTTAAATACATCACATAACTTTAATGGAGAAGTCTAAGCATTTTACGATTTGGATTTTTTCGAGCAACCATCATCATAATTTGACTATAGAAGAATCCTTGAAATTGCAATTTTTCGTTACTAAATTTGCATTTTTGATTGCAAAAATGGATTCAATGCCCTAAAAAACCCTTATTACACTCAGATTGTGCAATTTCAACAATTAATATTTGTGATTCCAACAATTCTTTTAAATTTCTAACTAGATTTTGCATCGAGAGTAGTGAGGTGCTTTGCAACCTAATATGGGAGAGATGTTGAGGCGTTAGCGTTATGTTAGATGATGCTACATTAAAAAAAAAATTATTGCACTGAAAATAGCGAGGTGCTTTGTAACCTAATATAGAAGAGATGTTTAGACATTAACATTATGTTAGATGACACTACATTGAAAAAAATTTAAAATCTACTCAATTAAAAAAAACAATTACACACCATATAAAACTACACTTAAAAAAATTGAATCCTTCTAGATGCTTGCTTGCTTGCTTGCTTTGCTTGATAAAATGAATCAAAACTCATTTAAAATAAAATAAAAAAAACTTAAAACTTAAATCTTTACACTTCCCCTAACCTCCATTATCACCAAGACTTTTCCCAAAATAAAAACCTCTATCTCCAAACTCTTTTGACTCCAGCAGACTTCAATAATCAAACCCATCTTAATGGATCCTACTTAGCCCGCCCACTCATGTTGACCGAGGTCAATATATTGTGACAGTAAAAAGCTTGCTCAGCCGTGTTGACCAAAATGTAACATTAAATATTAAAAGGAGCACCATTACATGTGAGCAAGCGCTGAAAATAGGTAACTGCTCATGTGCCCGAGCCATCACCAAGAACGCCGACCCTCCCGCGCCCCTGCCGACACAATAACAAATATAAAGGAGACCAGATATAAATATACGCACATACTCATACGAACTGAAATAAATACGTTATATACGAACCACTTAGGCTATTTAATATCTATTTTGCACAGTGCAGAGATCCATTTCGCCGCCCTTAAACTTGTCTGCGAAAGCGTCGATCGGCAACCGACGCAGGGATTATTTCTCAGTCTCAGGCGCCCGAGGTACTAAGAAGCAATAGCCACTCAAAATCAGTTCGCAATATTTTTTTTCGGTCATTTAGGGTTTACTATTCAAATTTTAGGCGAGTTGTTTTACTCTGCTGCTCCACTAAATTTAGCTAAACCGTCGCTCTTTTGTAAGTCACGCCTCAATACAAAGGCCTTACAGCTTGCCGTTTGACTTCAATACTTCTGAGTTACTTGAGGCGGCCAGATTGTTGTTTTTGTCGTTTTTCTTTGATACAGCTGGCAAACTGTTTTCCAGTTTTTTTGTTCTACAGTAATATGACCTCTCGGCTGCGCTAGAGCGCAGTATTTCAGTATTTATTCCGGTATTCGTTTTTCCGGCTTCTTCAAACCCTAAAACCAGCTCAAAGGCCTTCCTTCTGTGGTTATATTTAGGACTTCCGGCCATTTTGAGTTAAAGACAGTCTTTAAGGATTAAAGCCGCCCGAGTTTCGGTAGTTTCTTGTTTCTGGTTAGTTCAAACCCTAAAGCAGTTTCAAGGCCAGCTTTCCCCGGCTTTGTTTTGGACTTCCGGCTAGTTTGAGTCTCAAGCGGTCTTTTAAATATTATTCCCTGCTGTATTTTGGTAGNGAGTTTCGGTAGTTTCTTGTTTCTGGTTAGTTCAAACCCTAAAGCAGTTTCAAGGCCAGCTTTCCCCGGCTTTGTTTTGGACTTCCGGCTAGTTTGAGTCTCAAGCGGTCTTTTAAATATTATTCCCTGCTGTATTTTGGTAGATTTGTGATTGTCAACCCTAAGGTAGTCTTCGGACATTTTGTAAATTCCGCCATTGGGAAGAGCCGAATTCCTGACATTCATTGTCAATTCTTGATCTGTATTTACTTGATTAGCAGTAAAATCTAAATTGAAGCATTGATTCCGAGAAGAGGAGCAACAAAGAAGGCAGGGCAACATGACGAGTTCATTGGACATGTCCCTTGAAGATTTGATCAAAATCAACAAACAAACTGGGCGAGGACGAGGGAGGGGCGGAGGCGGAGGCGGAGGCAGAGACAGAGTTGGGGAATCGAATGGAAAGACGACGGGGCCAGTGCGCAGCAGAGGACTGTCGCGATTAGCGAACCGCTCTGCGCCGTATGCTCTTTCTAAGGCAAGAAAAATCAAACTCTTGATCTTTTGTTTTAAAGATAACTTGCAGGTTGCAGTTACTGGTATTGAAAACATAAAGATACAGATAGAAATTTGTCAGGCTTTGAATTTGAGGGGACATGTTGTGCACCTTTTGTCTAGATATTACAGATTTAGTATATAGATTGTCTATTGATTTATCGGGATCACGATGTTTAGAGCCGTGCTACTTTCTGTTGATTTTGATAAAAAAAATAACTTTTTGCCATTTCTTTTCGATTTTTCTGGAGTTTTATTTGTTGAAGCCCTTGCTGAGTTATTGCTGTACACAAGTTCTGCAAGATTGCTTTAGAGTTGCTGTTTGGGATCTTGTTGCGCTGGCTTCTTATAGATCTGATTGTAGGGAATTCATTTTGGCACACAGCCTAGTTCTAGTATCATTTGAGAATACCATCTTTTATTGCTGAGATTTAATCTGGCTTGTTCTAGTTTGAATAAAGCCTTTAAACTGTGATGCTTTTTGTTCAGATGAATATTTTGGTTCCTAAAATGTTTGATTTATTGTTTCCGTGATATTGTTATTGTTTTTCTGACTATTCCGCAAACATTCTGTCTAAGCAGCCTGTCCAGAAAGCTCCCGAGTCGGCATGGCATCATGATATGTTTGATGATCAGATGACCACCGATGCAGTAACTTCTAACAGACTTCTGAAAATTGAGACTGGAACAAAGGTCGCTGTCTCGAACTTAGATTATGGTGTTTCAAATGATGATATAAAGGTAAGAGACCATTTTTATAACTTCTGTTCTTTGATTGTCATTGTCAATTATTGGTTTTATTTTTATGTTCCACTCTTTCTGAGGATTCAAGTGCAGAGCAATTTGTAATTTTCACTTTTTGTTTCAAGCAAGTTTTTTAGTTAGTTTGAAGCCTGATTATCCAACTATTTTCCCTAGCTCACCGAAAAAGACTAGAATGAAAAGGAATTCAGCAAATGCAATAATTTTATTCATTTTATTATTTACAATATTGTCAAAGTTTGTATTTTGCAACTTTTGATCCATTGAATATACTCTGCAGGAGCTTTTTTCAGAGGTTGGTGATCTCAAACGCCATGCTGTCCATTATGACAGGAGTGGGAGGTCAAAGGTAGGGGCAAGGAAGGTCACATATTGTGGAAATGTCAATGTATTATATGTTCAATTTACCCTCTTTTTAACATTGTTATGCTTGATTGTTTTAAAATCATGCCAGGGTACAGGAGAAGTTGTATTTGCAAGAAGGGCAGATGCTGAAACTGCTGTTAAGCGATATAACAATGTGCAACTTGATGGGAAGCCCCTCAAGTTAGAAATTGTTGGAACAAACCTAACAGTTCCTGCTCCAAATCCCCAGCCTAGAAATTGGGCAGTTGGAAATTCAATCCGTGCTGCGGTGAGGTAAACATCTTCTCTGTGGAATACTGGTCCGTTGATTTCATTTTCTTTCTAATAGGTTGAGACTCTAGAGAAATTTTTATCTGGTTGGAGAAATGGGTTGTACATGTTGCCATGTTCTGGATAAGTATCTGTCCCATTTGTTCTTTCATTGCTTACAATGCCTGTAAATAAGCTTTCATTATTCATATGTACTGTTTTTTTGTAGCAATTCTAGAAATGATGGTACAGGAATCTGTTTTATTTGAATAGATATTTTCCTATGTGCATTATTGGCCATTTTCAAACCTTACTTTTCTATGTTTGTCACTTACCATGCCACTTGCATATTTAAGGAACTATTTTGTAGTTTTAATTCAAATATACTAAATTTATTTATTGCTAATATAACTATATGATCTACAGGGGGGGGCGTGGCAGGGGTGGTGCATTTAGAGGTTCTCGTGGTCGTGGACGAGGTAGGGGTCGCCAATCACAGCGTGGTGAGGATAAAAGTGTTGAAGATCTTGATGCTGAGTTGGAATCTTACCATGCAGAAGCTATGCAGACGAATTGAAATACCATGTTTTGTATTCCATTACCTTGGTGTGCAGAGGACTTGATCCTGTGGGTAGACACTGCTCATGGTTTGAAAATATATCTGGGGTCTAGAATGAATTTGTGTGAGCACCTATGCAATGACCTATTCAATGCCGATCATATTTGAATTGTATTCTTGAAGAGTTTCTCGTAATACCAACAGGTTTTGTGTGGCAGCTCAGACAGTCATTTAATTTGATACACATTATTTTCATTATGGACAAAGCTGCACACTCTTATTTGCTTGACAGCCTCTGATCTGATGCAGCTTCCAATATATAAGTTGTTCTAGAAATTGTGATCTAAGAGTTGTAACAATTCAGCAAGCTACTTTTATATAGCTTAAAATGCACTTTATCAGCTGAATCATGAATTTTTTTGAACAAATTAGTTTGTTATTGTCGAAAGATGCACTGAGTCACCCTATCAAGCTGCCTTAAAGCTACAGTTTGATGCTGGCAGCCTTGAGAAGAGAACTCCACATATAGTTTTCCAGGAACTTGAATCATGCGATTGTGCATTCCGCATATGTTTAAAGTCATATTGGCTGGCTGGCTTGGAGAACAAATAAGACGAATTCATTACATGTCTACTCAGTACTGTTGTGGCCAAAAGTTGCTGGTTTATAGGATGAGCGTGTTTTTGAAAACATATAATGAAATTACATAAAGAACTTTATCAATTTTATCAGATAAATC
This sequence comes from Picea engelmannii, assembly GCA_009831015.1. Lineage (NCBI taxonomy): Eukaryota > Viridiplantae > Streptophyta > Pinopsida > Pinales > Pinaceae > Picea > Picea engelmannii. The sequence goes on along the minus strand of ML790106.1, from coordinate 191,909 downwards.
AACAGGGCTTGGCTAGATGGTAAAACATGGGTCGAATCCCCCAAGACCCCATAGACAAGCTTCACCTCTTGGAGGATGTCTCCTAGACAATCTTCACCTCTTGGGGGATGTCTCCTTGTGCAAGTGGGGGTTGTCTTGCTCATGTAAGTGGACAGTCTGAAGTGATTGGGATCCGGTGCAGGTGTGAGCGACTTCAGTGGAATATATACTATCCCATATTGGAGAAGGGCTTGCTTGTCGTACAGGAATAGGAAGCATCTTGTCAAAAGCAATTTATCAGGTAATTAGTTGATACAAAATATTTTATACAGTATAAAAGATTGTTAACATTGTTCTCAGTTATATTGTAGAAAATTAGAAATCTTAATGGATTTATAGATTTTGTTTATATAATGCCAATAAGCGAATATGTAGTGAAGAATCTGTATTTTGATATGATTATTCTTTTTTACGTGAACTATTTTTGTTGTTCATGTAATGATTACGTTTTAGTTTATTGGATATTTATAAACAGCATCAAATAATGTATCAACAGCATCTATTTGCTGTTTTTTCTTTGTTCGAGTGATCCTGAATTGATGATAGTGATACCAAAATTTGTTGGTATTACAATATTTCTTCTTCAGGGGTAGCTTACGGCCTTTGATTCCAGAACTGTGTATCCGGAGTCTAGTTGTAAACCATGTTTGGACAAAATGTCAACAGCCACATTCAGTTACTCTTAAACTGATCAGAATTTTCCTTGATTTGTATGGCCAAAGGCTGTAGGTTCAAGCTGCTGTTCATACTTAATCCACTTAATCACTACTTAATCACTGATATATAATCTCCAAAAACTTCATCTACGCACACCTTTTGATAAAGCCACAATCACTAGAGTTCTAAGTGCCAGAAGTTCTGTGAAATTATTTGTTCCACTTCCTAAACAAGCTTTAAATATGATGAAATGACTGTCCTCCAGAAATAATAGTCCTGTCTCTGAAACCAGATATGTTGACAATCTTCAATGCTGTTCCCATTCCAGTCATCACTATTCTTACAGAATAACTGGGCCTGTGTTTGTTTCTTTTGAAGCATCTTCCATCTCAGTTCTCTGTTTTTTAGGGCTAGATAGTTTATGGAAAACGATTAGTACTATTCAGTTAGCGGGGAACTGCTACCTCCCTCTTTGAAAAACTTGTATTTACCTCATTGTTCCAGATTTTTCCACCACCTACGCTCATCGAATGTCCAAACCTACACACTTACGCGGCCTAGAATACGGACCGTATACAACCGTAAACCACCCACCACTTCCAATTCAGAAATAACAAGAAACACGGAGACATATCCATTGTCTAAGGTGGTAGCTCATCCAAAATCACAATAGGGAGGGTGCGCATCATGAAAATCAATTGCCTTTCTCAGCAGAATGGGTTGGAGGTCCTCTGGATACTGCCCATGAAATATCAATGATATATGTTTTAAGGGCCTTGATCTTCCAGATGTTAGACCACTATCACTTAGTCTCCTGCTTCCCTCCAGACCTCAAAGCAATGTAGCCCAATTTGGCAGTGTACCTTCATTCACTCTTATTCTTACACCAACCTGACTTGTCCAGATCCTCCCTGATCCTTATTGACTTTTCTTCAGCTCCTCCAAATAATTTGCCCACAAATTGGAATGTTCACCTTCCAACCTCAAAACACCTGCTGACTTCCATACCTGGTGTTACTTGTGGAGTCCATACCGACAATTTGTTTAATGTGATATATCTCATGTTTTGCGGCGGATGTATTAACTGTTCAGTAAGAAAGGTGGCATTCCCACATCCTATGATGGCATCTGCTCCAATATGAACAAGTCTACCGTTACCCCACCTCCAAGCAAGAAACTTACCCAACATGGTAAGTTTCAATTGTCTCATTGACATTATTATTGAGTATCACTCCATTTATAGTTTCCTTAGATCATAGGGACTTATTAGTTTTAAATGACTGTCTGAACAATTACCTCAGCTCTAGGATAAGAAATCAAACTCTCCTCATGATTGTTAGCTTCAGAAACCAATCAATTGGAGTAGGTCCCCAAGTTTTTTTTTTAACAATAATCTCTCAGATTTACCTAAGTATAAGGTAAGATGATAGATAACAGACTTGATGGATAAATGATGTATTGTGCTAAATGATTTTTGAGTTTGATTGGCACCGACATGTTTTGTGAAGTTCGGTTGATTTTGTGATTAGAGTCCCCCCCATGAAAGATCATTCTATGGCCAAAGACAAATAACAGAACAAAGTGGTTGCATGCATTAGCATATTGATGATGATGTGGGAGCAGTAGAGAATGACACCTGTTGAGTTTAACACTACTGTCTTTTATTGACATCTGTTGAGATTTTTTGGGGATCCAAGTGGGAGGAAGAACAGCAGAGGAAGGCAAGGAACTCAGCCATAGGAAGAAGAATAAGGGCATTTGAGAAAGAAGAACGAAGAAAAAGTGAAATGAAGAGAAACAAGTACGAGAAACTGAGAAATGACAATCATTAGAGATAGATAGTATGTGAAAGATGTAGTTGATGCTCTAGAAAAGGACAATATGGCTGAAGAAGCTATATGGGAGAAACCCAAGCTGAGGATATAATTAATGACAAAATTGAGGATGTCTATGAGAAGATCATATATGGTGGAGAAGAATGCAGTGCTGCTGAGAACATGGGACCAAAAGAACAAGCATAGAGAAGCCATTATGTGGTGAGATTATATAAAGAACTCTGAATGAGGTGACAATTGGTWTTAGCYTATTTGTCATTATCTGGAGTGATTCCTTAAAGGGGAAGTTACATGTTTGGATGAGAGAGAGGAGCTAAGAGTTGAGTGGGGAAGATAACAGAAACAAAGCATCCAGTTTTGCCAGATAGGATGAACATATTTCAAGCAAGTGATGATATCAGGAGAAAGATTGATAGTTGTCTGCAGCATAGAGTAAGGTGGAAGGAGTGGAGAACAAGGACTTTCATTGTTTTGAAGTGGAAGAGTATGATGCATGAGACATTGGTAATGACACCTATCAAGTTTAACTCCACACTCTGATCAATATCTGTTGAGAGATTTTTGGGAGATGCAGGGAAGTACATCCTAGAAAGCTAATTATCATGCTGTTCATCCATCAGTTCTGTTTCGGAGTTCTAGTCTTTTGGGGTTCCAGGAGGAACAGGTTTTTGATGCCAAGTGGCATTAAGATGGCTCCCCAGTACCCTATAATTTGATGTCCATGTTAAGGAATTTAAGACTAACTTATTGTGATCTCTGTGTATAAAGAATCCAGCCTATGTCTGTATATTAGGGGTGGGGTTGCTGGAGTATGGTAGGACTGAGAATTCTTTTGTGCGTTGTATTGTACAGTAAAGTTGTTAGGCTATGTAGAAACAGGTAATGTACTGTCAACCTGACTTTAATTACAGTTCAAGTCTGTGTGAGCCATTGAAGCATCATCTCCACGTGGGGGCAAGAGAACTATACTACAGTTTTGAGAACCTATTTTTGACTATATGTATTGTATAGTATGTGCACTTTTTGGAGATTTTTATTTAACAAAGAGTTAGTTTTTCTGCAATCTCTCGTTGACCAATTTATTGTGGTTGAATAATTTACTTGCTAGGTTTCAAAAGTTTAGTTGCTAGCATGGAACTGTAAGTGTAGTTCTATTTTTGTATATTGTCTTTTTCTGTTAAAGATTAGCACAGATATGATGCAATGCTAATGCTATTTTGTAAAAGATGTGGAATAGTTAGGATTGATGTTAAGAGATTTGTTGAGATGGTGTTGATATCCTATGCCCAAAATGAATCACAAATATTTGTTGAGGTAAGATCATCTTTATGTCCTTCCCCCGAAAATGAATCACAAGGGCTTGCTTGTCATCATGCACTCAAGTCCTTTCTCTTAGATTGTCACCATTGCATAATAAGCAGATACCTTGAACAACCAAGAATAGTCTCTAGCATGTTGAGGAGCTCATTGTGAAAACTAGTGAAGCACTGAAATGGAACTAGAGATATAGTGATAGGGAGAATAGTCCTCCAACAAAAGTACATGCAAAATTAAAGATTTTGAGAAATTGACAATTGAGTCTAGTGATCAAGGTCCTTGTTGCATATCAATGGTTAGCAGGGATAAGACAAGTGTATAAATATCATAAAAGGATAAGAGTGCCATAGGTTCGAACGCTCACACCCACAAGCACCAAGAGCAGCAGTGAAGGATAAGGATAGAATAGTTGACAATCATACAACTCTATAAGAGTCTAAACACTCACTAACAACCATTTATTAGCATTTGAAAGATGGCTTGAAATGCAAAAAAAAAACTCTTTGCTTGAAAGGTAGATTTTCCATTTATAAGTTTAACTTGAGATCTTTGCCTTCTACCTTGGAAATTTCAACTACTTTGAGCTCTAAACTCTAGGGATTATTTTCGCTCTCATATCTCTACATCTAAATTTAACCTTCATTAAACAAGGACAATGGTAAGACTAATAAGCTATGAGATGGTGGGTGGGGGATGGGGTTTGGGTTACCAATCGTTCCCAAGATTGGGCCAAATATGACATCTAAGAGTAATAAAGAGTCAATTTAAAACATCATTTCATTAAATAAAAAACTGAAGGTGATCAACATGGGGAAAGATTGATCTTGCATGTAAGCAAAAACACCATTCAAAGGTTCAGGACTTGTGGAAGACGTTTGTAAACTAATTAAACACTCCACCATAGTGAAGAGGTAGTAAAAAAACATGCCTAGGGTAAATAAAAAGCCACAAGGAGAAATAGTGATGAAATAACAAATACAAAATTGCTAAGTTTGATATACAAGTTGTTAATTCTTTGAAGTTGAGATCTTGCTTGCATTGCTAGGTGAGTGATTTCTTGAAGTTGAGAGCTTGCATGCATTGGCAGGGGGTGATTTATCATCATCTAACAATTTTGTCGAGTTAGAGGGGGAGTTAGAGGGGTAGCTTGCCTTCCTAAGTGATTGATTTGTCTTTAGTTGGCAATTTGTTGAGTATGATTGACTTGCTTTGCTTTCCAAGGGGCAATTTACACCTTGAAGTGAATCTTTCATAGAGGTTGCACCTGAGGACAACATGGCTCCTATGGCTAAGGATTGGGTACAAGAAAGTTAGGAGATACTTAGGGAGCTTAAAGATAATTTGCAGAGGGCTCAAAACCAACAAAAGATCTATGCAGATAAAAATAGGGTGGAACACAACTTTGAGGTTGGAGACTTGGTCTATTTGAGGCTACAACCATATCGCTAGTCATCTATCAAGAGAAACTACATGGAGAAAATCAAGCCTCGTTTATATGTCCCATACAAGGTGAGTAGAAGAGTTGGGGAGTTAGCATATGAGATTTAATTGACACCAGGGAGAAAAATCCATAATGTATTCCATGTGTCATGTTTGAAGAAGGATTTGGGTCAACAAGTGATAGTTACAAAGGAGCTTCCACCACTTGATGAGGAGGGCCAATTGATTTTAATTCTTGAAGACGTCTTGGAGGTCAAGGATAATTTTTTTAGGAACAATAGTATCAACAAATATCGGGTAAGTGGAAGAAATCACCAATTGAGGATGCTTCTTGGGAAGGTGAATAGGTCTTGCAACACTAAGATTCAGAATTGCTTGTGGGAAAGAAATTGCAAGAAGGGGAGATTGTAAGATCCCCTTCCATATGAACAAGGTACTTGAGGATTTAGTATTCTAGTTGTCCCCCCTAGGATATAGTCTCATCTAAAAGGGGGCTAAGGTGGCCAAAATATGTCATTAAGGATGCTAAAGTCAAATTAGAAAATAGTGACATTGACAAATAAGGAAATATAAGTTAATTGGCTAATATTAGATAATTAAAGAAAAGACTTTAGAAAGCCAATTAATAATACAAGTGAGGAATTATAAGATAAAGTATAAAAGAGGATGAGGGTACCTCACTTCCTCATTCTTGATCATTTTTCATATGCAACTTTGAGCTCTGGCAGCTTGCATGTTTTGAGGGTTTTGACTAAACAAACCATAGAGATCAAGACAGAGGTGAAAGATCCCTCCTTTCCTGGTTCAAGATTGGCCAAGGTGGCGAACGATCCCACCCTCACCATTCTATTCAGTTCAGATCCATTTCAACTATCGGTTATGAAGGAGGGCACATTATTGAAGGGTTTTTCCTCAGAAGGGCACATTGTTTAGTCTTAGTGAGTTCGATTTGGGTTCTACATTTGGGATATAGGAGAGATCTCACCTTGCATGCATTTTCCATATATGGGGCGACTTTCCTTGGCATTTTTGGGAGTTTTTCTCTTCCATAATTATTTATTATCAGAGCTAGGTGAGTTTACTGAATGAGGGCCCACTTGGGGTTAGAGATCCATTGTTGGGGGGTCAGATTTGGCATCTATAGCAAGGGAAATTCATCATATGAGTCAACCATGCTCTTCCCTACAAGAGTGTTGGCGCAAAAGTGATCAAACTAGGGTCCTTCTCAAGTTACCAACAAAAGGTACCGATGTAGTCTAGTGCGTTGACATTTTCATCTTCTTGGGAAGGAAGAAGTCTCACCTAAAGCGCAATCGAGACGAATAGGATAGGGAAGGGTAAGGAGAATACTCAAACAGATCTACGAGACATCAAGATTCATATTGTACCTGCACAAGATAGCTTAAACCTATTGCAGTCCTAAACATTTCCTAACCGAGAATGGGGAAAATAGAGTTGCGATGGCATTCATATGCAAGCTATAACCATTTAAGCATATCATACATAGCAGGTCCAGATCGTAGTCAGGTCTGGATAGACATTTAAGGAATGTAGCCGTAGGAGTATGGTGCCATAACTGAGATAGTGATAGGTGGTCGAGAGGATAAGCTTGTAGAGCCGTCTTTTGTAATTAGGAGACTTGAGAGAGAGATCTCAGGGAGAGAAGAGTCTTAGGAGGCCTTAGGAGGTCTTAGAAGTTTTGAGAGAGAGCTTGAGAAAATTGGGACTTTGTTACAGTCCATTTTTTGTAAACATCTGTATAGAAACACATAGATAATAGAAAAACATTTTTTCCTGCATATTGTTATTCATGTGTTTATGTATTTCATGAATGAATGCTATAGATGTGTGATAGAATTTCATTTATAGTAGGAAGATAGATTTCTTTTATCTTCATTGAGTTTTGTAATATTGTTTTGGATTTTTTAGGCGGTGCAAGGAGTGCACAACAGAACAATTGAGGTTCTGTAGCTAGCGCAAGGAGTGCGCATCTGAACTTTGTGGAGTTAGAAAAGAACGTGCCAGGAGGGCGCACCAGAGCGATCATAAACTCAAGAGGGACCTCAAGGTTACTGAATACCTCAAAGGAGGAAATGTGTAGAGAAAGCACAACGAGACAGAGTTATTGAGAACTCTGTAGAGCTCTGCCAGGTGGGCATCGAGCGAGTGCAAAGAGTGCACGAGAAGAACTTTGTTTCGAGTTCGGTGAGAAGAGAAGTGTACAGGAAAAGTCCCTTTTAGAGTTGCTGAATACTTTGTAGACTTAGCAAGGATTGCTTGAGCATAAGTTGCCAAGAGGGCACTTACATCCCTTCAATGAGTGAAAGGGTTGTCACAGAGTTGCTGAACACTCTGGAGGAAGACCTGTGCAAGGAGTGCACCAGGCCAACACTCAGACGAAGTGTTGAAAGGCAACCATTTGAAGGTTAGTCAGAGCACAAGGAATATGCACATAAATAACTTGTTTTAAGTTCCAAAGCTCAGGAGGTTGAGCACAGAGTGTGCCAGGTGGAGCACCTGAATTCTTCTAAAGAAGACGCAGAAGGGCGAGTCCCTTACATACTTAGCGAGTTGAAAAGATCACAAGAGATAACACAAAGCTGCATGTAGAGCGCAAGTGTGCGTAGGATCGAGGTCGAGTTTCGCTGCCAAAGCTCAAGAGGGAGAACATAGACGAGACCCAAAATCACAGGGCTCGTAGAGGAATCAAAGGTCGAAGCCTTTGAAACTTTGAAAATCTTCCAAGTCAAGAAGAAATCACAGGCTTAGGAGAAGGAGCACAACAGCTGTAGATCAACTGCAGAGGAGGAAATCTAGACCGTTGAACCTCACGTCCAGGCACACAGGAGAACATGTAAGAGGAAATAGATCTTAGTCGTAGGATCTGGAAGTGCGTGGACCAACAACCGTTGGATCCGGAGGAAGTGCACGAGGTTTAGTCCTTTAGAGTGCACAGGATGAGAGTCGACTTGCGAAGACTTGTGACTTGTGACTCGAAGGAGTCAAAGGTTGAGTTGCGAGAACTCGTGAAACGCGACCTCGCGAAAGGATCACAGCCGTTGATCATTCTGAAATCATCGGGACTGTCCATTGTCAAGGAGGACACGTGGCGAGAGATCAACGTTTCGCTGTCTCGTGACTTAGAGGAGTTAAAGGTTGAGTCGTGAGAACTCGCGAAACGCAAAATCACGACTTGATCATGACTGTCGGATCGAGGAAGGATCCGAGTCGTCAGATCTGAAGCATCGTGAGTTCCCGATACGCGAAATTTTGACACGCTCGGAGGTTGGCCCCAGGTCATAGCGAGGGGTCATATAGAAGGAGGATAAGGGAGGAGCTAGTGAGTGCTAGGCCCTTGTTGGGATTTCAGAGATCAGGAGAGTCGGGGTGACTCACATACAAATGCCCGACTCGTGAAATAGCGACACGCCTTTGTTTGGGCTCATGGTCACGACCCGTGGTCGCGTGAGAGAAAAGGCTTTGCAGAGAAGAGCTAGCGCTCGTTTGGCGCTGAGGTTCGAACAATGCTCAGGAGAGAAGCCTCGGGTCTCATACGACTTGCTCATTTGGGGAAAGGACCTGTGTAAGTGGGTTTGGGGTCTAGCAGGGACCCAAAGAGTCAATCTGACTCTGTTTCTTGATCGATCCTAGACCGGGAGGTCGCGTAGCCCTTAGGAGAGAAGGGGGGTCTGCATCACAGTGCTCCCACTGTCAATTATCACCTTGCATACTCCGTCTTTAGTCTTGCAAGCTGTCATGAATAGGTTGTTTCTTTGCACTGGCTTCTCAACTTTTGCCTTTGGTTTTAAGAGAACTTTTCTCAACATCAGGGATGTTCCATCCTCTGCTCCTGCTTCAACATTCCTTCTCTGTGCTTTTGAAATGTGAGCTTCATCTTCTCCTTCTTTCTTTCTCTCGGGACATTCCCAAGACTTATGTCTTGCCTTTCCACAGGTGTAACATTTCACTTCTTCTCCTCTGCCTCTTCCTCTTCCTTTGGAAGAACTTCTTCCACCATCTTGTCTTCCTCAGGAACTTCCTCCTCTTTCCGAGTGACTGTGTGGTTTCTCAGTCTCGTCTTTGGACTTATGTGCCTTGTCATGGGCGACTCCCTTGCCTTTGTTCGGGACTGGGATTCTACCTCTGCCTCGTTGGCTTTGTTTTTTGGCCAACTTCTCCTTCGCCTTTAGTGCAATCTGATAAGCATCTTCCATTGTCCTTACTGGCATCATGCTGATCTTATCCTGGATTTCATATCTCAGGCCATTTATATACCTGGCAACGTTTTCTTCATCCTTCTCTCTTTGTCCAGTTTTGATGTTCAACCTATAGAACTCCTCTGTGTACTCCTTAACTGTCATACCCTTTTGTCTCAGGTTCTGTAGTTTCCTGAACAGATTGATCTGATAATCTTTGGGCATGAATTTTGCTTTCAGCTTGGCTACCATTCTGTCCCAATTCTTTATCTTTTGTTTGCCTTTGCTTCTCCTCTAGGTTTCAGCCTGCAGTTCATCCCACCACAGTGTTGCATGTCCCTTGAGCCTGATGACAACATGTCTCACCCTCTTGTACTCATCGACATTTTCATAGTCGAAATATTTGTCCATGGATCTTACCCAATCCAACAAATCTTCAGCATCCAAATTGCATTAATACATTGGGACCCCTATCTTGGCTCTAGCTCCCAATCTAACAATTGTTCTCAGCAAGTGTTCTTCGATAACATTCTCTCTTGCAGCTTCCTCCACTTCTACTTTTTTCGCTCTCTGCATCGCTGATGTCTCCACTATCAGGTGCTCTCCTCTGCGCTGCCTCCATCACCTTCGCTCTTTGCATCATTGATGTCTCTAGTATCAGGTGCTCTCCTCTGCGTTTTCTCCATCGCCTCTAATTTTGCACGAGGTTCTCACATCTCCCTTTCTACAGCCCGATTGGCTAAAGGTTGTTCCACTCATCTACTTGGTGGCATTGTGTTGTCTATCTCTCACACACAGAGTACAACTTCGAGTTCTTTTGTCTCCTCTCCTTTGCCTGCTGTCTACAAGCAGAAATTTCCGCTCTGATACCACTTGATGGTATAAGACTATATTCTTTCACTGTCCTTTTTTTGTCTGCGGTTTGCAAACAAAATTCCGCTCTGATACCACTTGATGCAGGGCCCCACCTCAACAGGGTCTGCTGAGCTCCCGGTCACTGGATCTTCTCAATCTTCGGGCTGGAACAACTCTTTGATTCCTTACTGGAATCCTCATGAAATATCCACAAGTCCTATGTGTAACTTAGCCCGCGCGAATAAGCACTAGGCGTGAGCTTCCTTCATGTGATCATCCACTGTGGCCACATGCCTAACCAAAAAGGCGTTTTGCGATCTCAGACCTCGGGTGATTGCACATGAGCCAAGCCTGACCTCGCGATTTTCGATTTCTCGATCGACAATTTTCTCTAGGTGCTAGCTCCTCCTTTAAACCTTCGCTGATATGACCTCCAACTATGACCTAAGGCCAAGCTTTCGAGCGCATTGGGATTTCGCGTATTGGGAACTTGTGATGTAGCTTTTCTCCCTTTTCCCAATATTCGAACTCATGACTTCCTCACCTCAGATCAACGGTCTTGATTCCCCACGATCCGACGATCCTGTTTTCTCCTTTGTGTTTCGGGATTTCACGTTCTGGGTAGTTGGAAGATTGCACACCTCCCGTCTCCCGATTCTCGATTCTACGATTTCCTCGGATTGGCGGTCTATATCCCTTCGTGATCCAACGATTGCAATTGAATCACGAACTTGGGTTTCACGAGTTTTCTTACCCTGTTCACTTCTAGAACGTTAAAGTTCGTGCACCTACCTCTGGATCCAACGATTGTTGGTCCCCGCGCTTAGATTTAACAGTCTAGATCTGATCCCTCTTTGCGCATTCTTCTGAGCGTCTGGACGTGAGATTTGACGGCCATATCTCTTCCTCTGTAGCTGATCCGACGACAGATGTCATTCCCCTTCTTGAGTTTGTGAATTCTTCTGACTTAGAAGATTTCTAGGTATTCAAAGGCTTTGACCTTTGTTCCTCCCACGAGTCTGTTTCTTAGACCTCGTCTGCGCTTTTGGAAGGCGTTATCCCTTCCGATCTTTCTCGCTTTCTGCTCCCTTGACTCTTACGAAGTATCTTCGACCCTTAGTTGAATTCCGGATCTGTGCACTCTTGGCAGTAGATTCTTACGCAAGACTTGGTTCTTGTGGGTGACTGTGCACGCCTTGCAACAGTGGCTTTGCACTCCTCGCAAAGTGAAAGTTTCGTTATCTCTTTTGAGCTTTAGAATCGAAATAGATTTCGTCAATGCACTCCTTGCGTTTGATGTGCACACCTTGCACTCACTCAACAAAAGAAAAACAATTGAAATTTATACTAACATTCACAGTGTCATCCATTCATAATGAAATTCATTCATTTATGAAAACTCAATAACATAGAATTGCAAACAGTAACAGTACTATGCATTTGGGTCAATTTTCCTCTGTCATAATCATTCAAAAGTAAATTACTACAACTAATATCAAAACAATAGCTTAAAACTCAGAAAATTCCTACTAACTTGCAACAGCCTCATTTGGGCGTACAAAACCTCTATTTATCTCGAAGGGTCCTTAGGGTTTCCCCTGATTACTTGTTTGCTTCAAAAACGGAAACCTAACTGCTACCTAAGTTCAGTTACTTTCAAGGCTCAGAGTGAAACTCCCTGATCGCTCATGATCATTCCACCGCCAAGCGTTTGATCTTCTTCTGTTATTCATCAACTCCCCAGAAGGATTCACAGTAACTCCCAGCGTTTGAGATTCCGAAATGATTCCAAAGTGCTGAAATTTCCTGCCACGTGTGCTTGCTGACGACGCTCCTACATCATAATCCTTGGATGTACCATTCCCTTTGGTGATCTTCATGAATTGGATGCGCTAACCTCCCAATAACGTCTTTGAATTTCTGACTGTACTCCCAGGCAGCTTCTCCTTCCCTTTCTTGAATCTCCCGCAACTCAGAGATAGATTGTTGCTATGACTGAGGTAGTTTGATTTCAATGATGAACTTCAAACGAACTTGGGCAAGGGTGAACGCGCTTGTCCTTGCATCCTTGGTTCAACAACCTTCATGTACCATTTGAGGGCATGACCCCTCAAGGTAGTCTGAAATTATACTAACTTGTTTGTATCGAGAGTCCCTCTAGATCTCTAGATGGCCTCACATAGGAACGAATGTTGCTCTACATCCTTTTCTCTTTTACCCCATAATTCTGGGTATCGAGCGATCGAGCCTCCCATATTTCCAACCATTTTGGGTCTTACTGTTCCTATTAAAATGAAATCTAACGACCTTGGTTGTGATATTCCAGGGGATCCCAATATCCTCCCAACGTTTAAACTTACAAACTATGACTGACTAACTGAATGTGATGGAATAGCACTAGCATAAGTATGTGGTATAAGGCTTACCACGTGTATAGAGGAAACATGGGGACCAGGTGATTCGGGGCTGGTTCCATTGACTTTTGGGCGGGTTTCTTTGAATTGGGGGGTCTCATTTTCTTCCTCTGTAGCAACCTTGTCAACCCGATTCTTGATTTTTCCTAATATCAGGGTTGAATTGGGTTGAATTTTCTTGGTCTTCTGCAAGATCCAGACCTGCTTCATCTTCCCTTGCTTCTGCACACTCCTCTTCTCGTCCACCTACCTGGGGAATCCTTTCTCTCTGCGCTTCTCTCTGCTGTAATCTTAGACTTGCCAATCTTTCTTGTCTTCTTACCTTCCTCAACTCTTCCTTCTTTCTTTAATATGTTCCTCTTGATCCAATTTCGCCTCAAACTGCTTTGCTGCTTTCTTTACCTTTCCACGCCACCACTTCTCAACTATGACGTCTCTCATCAAGGCTCACTCGTTTCTTGCGTTCTTTTCTTGATCTTCCCCCATCCTTCAAAGAACCCTTTCCCCTTCTTAGGTCATGATCCTACTCGAAAATCATCCTACCCCAAGCATAGGTGTTTAAGCTGCCATTTTAGTCGAGGGAATAGTTATTATCCCCTCCTCCATCAAGAACGCTTTGATCCATAGGGGAATTTCCCTCAACAGTCTCCCGCATGCACCTTCCTTGAAAATTTCTTCCGTTAGTGAAAAAGATTGGTGATTCTCAGCTGGGAATTCAATGATATATCCTTCTAGAGTCGTGTTAACCTAGAAATCTGCTCCTCTGTAATCTATTGATCTAATTGATGAAGTGCTACGATCTTCTTTGTGTCCCAAGTACAAGTCTTATTGACGTGTTCTTTGAATTCTAGAGCTTATTGTAGCTGATCTATCCAATGGAACAATTATTCTGGGAATTTTACCCAAAATATTTCATACTGCTCACTCAATCTTTCTGAGTAAAAGATAGAATCTCTTGTAGCATTCACACTTTTACCTCGCAACCCGCTTCCTTCCATATAAAGGCGTCACAATTTCGTTCCCACCATTTCCGAATATCAAATCTATAGATCCGCGAGAGCATTCTCCTTACAGGTTCCCTTTTAAAGCACATGCCCCGACAACATAACCATTTTGTTGGCGCAAAAGTGACCAGACTAGGGTCCTTTTCAAGTTACCAACAAAAGGTACCGATGTAGTCTAATGCGCTAGCATTTTCATCTTCCTGGGAGGGAAGAAGTCTCACCCGAAGCGCAACTGAGACGAACATGATAGGGAAGGGTAAGGAGAATACTCTGACAAATCTCTTAAACATCAAGATTCATATCATACCTGCACAAGATAGCTTAAACCTGTTGCAGTCCTGAACATTTTCTAATCAAGAATGGGGAAAACAGAGTTGTGATGGCATTCATATGCAAGCTATAACCATTCAAGCATATCATACATAAAATATAACATAATATAACATCCAATAGATTAAGAAGACTAAGTACACAATATATTTTCAAGAAAATTTAGGTCTCCCACTGTGTTATCATATAACAAGTTTTCTTCTCAAAATACAAGATCAGCTTGAGATACAAATATAATTGGTCATGCCAAAGACACTAACAAATGCTTATGTACTACTGTGAGACAAGGTTATCTCAGTCCCTTGCTCTTTCCAACACTACAACACTACAATATTACATGACTCTATTACATTATCACTCTGGTTTCTAACCCAGATCTTAGAACTTAGCTAATAACAACAGTAACAATAACAATAACAATAATGACTCTAGCAACTGTAGCAAACCCCAACAACCCTTTTCAATCATATTGATTCCATATATGTATAATTTGAACCAGGCTTGTTGGTTGAGAACCCGAGAGTTCTCTCTTCTTCTTGATTCGGTTGCAACCTCTTTCTCCCAAAACTGGTGTTGCGTTGTCCTTCCAACTGTTTTCTGTTCTAACTGTTTCTTTTTGCGCATTATGTTTTCTCTGCTTTTTGTTCCTTCCTTTGGTCGTCTGTCTGATTCCAAAGTGGCTTGCGCAACTTCTCTTTATCAAATCGAAGTTTTGAAATATCTTACACAACTTCTATTTACAATATTGATCTATATTTGTATTTTGGAGGTGCTATTAACCACATCTTCCATTCTTCTATATATTTCCAGATTTGCTCTTCTATTGTATGGAGCTTAGCTATTTTAATAAATAAATACATATATGAGTTTGTGACTATTCTTGTTATTTCTATGAGCTTCATTGTTGTTAAAGTTCATTTCCACCATTGCAAATTATTGGTGCCATAAAACTCAACATCAAACACCAATATGAGCTCAAGGAAGCCACAAATGTGAACTATTTGACAAAACACCTTAACCAGAAAACCACAAAAATGAAAGCATTCCACACAATTCCACTTGGGGATCTTACAACCCCACACCTATGTTGTGGATATCCTTTAGGCTGCACCGTTCCAATATTTGTATCACCAAATTATTTCGTTAGTTATGCTCCATGCGAAATATATTTTCCTCTTATTTAATCATAACATATAAATCCTAAAAATTTAAGTATTTTAAAATTTTAAAACTTAAAAGTATATTTTTGTAATGGCTTCAAGCCCTACTATTGACCAACTTTGAGTCCTAAAGATTCTACATTTTCCTTGGACACCATCTTCAAAATGAGATAAGTACTCGAGGATTTTCACGACCATTGTGTATATATATAATCATTTAAATTAATGTCATAAATGTTTGTTGCAATATTAAAATTACAAATATATGTAATATACATATATATGTTGAAATTATTAGACTAGTAAAGATAAATCATGAAAGGAAATGAAAATATTATAGTAAAGATAAATCATGAAAGGAATTGAAAATATGTATAGGATGATGCAATAGTGTGAATATAAATTATGTTTAGTTAAGGAAATAAATAAAATAAAATGTATGAATTGAGTATGACGTATTGTTGTAATTGGTCAATGATATGAGAAATCACTAATTAAAGAAGCAAAATATAGTTCATATGAGAAATCCGATAAAATTGGAACGATACAGAGAAGATTAGCATGGCCCCTGTGCAAGGATGACACACAAATCGAGAAATGGTCCAAATTTTTAAGAAGCAATGAAATCCTTAACGATGGCTGGAATTTGAAAAAGGGGGAGTGCGAGATTTACAGAATGGAACCAGGGCCAGATACTTGCAATTTTGGAGCGTAAGAGTGTGGAGGTTTCCTTCTCGGGGGGTTATTTTTTCACTGGTTGCTCCTTTATTCTTAGATAGCAACGTTCTTTTTTTTCTCACCTAGTTAGTGCTTACTTTGTTAATAGCTAAGTTGTGCCTCCATTTTAGTAGTTGTTTTAACTGCTATTCTTGGAAACTGATCTGTATCAAAGTCCGTGGTTGGAACGTATTAGGTGGAGCGCAGGTGACATAAGTTCCTTAACCAAGCATTGTTTTCATTTAAACTTCCATTAAATGCTATTCTTGGTAACTGGAATGCTTGGTAAGTTGGAGTTTGAACGATTTTAGTGGACCCCAGGTGGCTCACCCATGGCCCCTACTCGGCTGGCGGGTATTGATGATGATGTAAGGGCATTAATGGGAGAGGCTGACGAAGGTGTTTGGCATGAGGAAGGACTTTTCACAACGGTGGAATCTCTGGGGGCTCATACTAACACTTTAACTCACTCATCAATTGATATGACTTCTCCACAAGCATGTCCCCATAGTAGGATTTTGGGTGGAGTTCCCTCATTTTCCGATTTCCTCCTTGGCTTGTCTGATACACCTCTGGAGGTGGAGAAGCTCTTATGTGTGAGCGGTCTGAGAGCGGAGGCCAGAGGCGTTGGCTTGACAGGTGCTCGGAGTAAGGTGAGTAGAACTGTTTATTCCTCCGGGAGAAGTTGTAGGCAGTGGAAGGAAAACAAGGCTGTGAAGCGAATGGTGTTAGGGTTTGATATAGGTCTCGAGGAGACTTGTAGAATGGATTTATGGGGTCTAGTTGGGATGTTGTCCTACAATACCCTGTGTAAGACGCTGCTCCCTATCTGGGTCGAACAGGCTTGGTTACCCCTGTTAGGTTATACACCAGAGATTTTATTTTTATCCAAAGGATGGTTCAACTTCATTTGTAAAACGTCGGAAGACGCCTCATTGTTACTAGATAGTAGGTGGATTATTGGAGGTAGCAACCTAATGCTAAAACACTGGAGGGTTGCTTTCAATCCGGTGACAAAATATTTCCATCTTAGACATCTGTGGGTTCTTTTACCTGAATTACCCCTGCAACCATGGAATGAAGGAGCTATGCAGGCCATCGAGAACTCACTGGGTAAGTTTATTTTGATAGATAGAACAACCATTTCTGCGACATCTAGGAAAGTTGGTAGAATATTGGTCGAAATGGATATACATCTCGGGCTTCCGGAAGTCATTGAGATAGAGTGGAGGGGTTGTCGCGTTATTCATCGTTTGGACTATCTAGGCATTCCTTTAGATGCAGTGTTTGCCAAAGCACTAGTCACCTGCAACGGGATTGTAGAGTTTACTTAGTAGAAGAAGAAGAGACCAAAGACAAAGCACTGTTCAGAGGTACACTTGGCTCTTCTTCGGATACTTGTTTCAATGGCACTGGACCTTTCCACTTTGCACAAGAAGATTCCGGCGAGTCGGAGTCCCTGGATTCGATGACAGGTAAGTTAAAAAATCACTGCCATGCACTTTATTCTTCTCTGTCGATGTGGGAAAGGGATGCTCTGAATTCATCTGATTGGCTAAAGCTTTCTGCTTCCATAGAAGATGTGTCCACTGTGGTTGACAGGGGGGTTAGTGACCTTGCTGGTATGAGTAGTAAGAGTCAGAAAGATAAGGTTTCCCTGTCGATCAGTCAATCGGGGGTAGAAATTATTGCTGTTTCTTCTAGTATGGTCGAGTCAAGTGAAAAGTTAATCCTGTCTGTTCCCTCACTTGTTTTTACTGTTATTAGTCAGTCAAGTTACTCTTTACTGTCTCCATTTCCACTGAATGGAGGTTCTTCCTCTCCTCCT
>ML790106.1:140731-161139 GCA_009831015.1 Picea engelmannii | reverse complement strand
TATGACCATAGTTGTTGCATTTTTTACATTCAATATTGAAGTTTTGCAAATGAGTAAATGAGTTGTAGTTTCTCTTCTCTGTATTGTACCTATTGTTCTTATATCTATGGAAATTTCTATTATTGTATTGTCCATAAGCTTTGCAGTGTACTGCCTTATGTCCAAAATTATTGCAAGAGTAACAATATCCAATGAATGGATATTTATTAAGGGGATTCCCTCTGGTGATTGTATTCTTCGTGTCATTTATTACTTTAGTAGGGAATGCTGATTTCTGTTTATGTGGAACAATGTTCAATGATATCATATTTGCCTTATTATCTTCTCCTTTTTAGGGTCCCTTTAGAGCATCTGCATAACTAATTGGTCTTTTGACAGATCCTTGTGATGTAGAGGTTGCGTCTTGGGTGTATCCCAAACCAGTCTTGTTTGGTGACCTTTGGCTATTGAGAATTTCATCCAAGATCTTTGAACTATTTCCAAAGTTTGATCTCTTATTTTTTTTCTCAAGTTCATTTTTTAGCAGCTTGATCTCAACTTCTAGTTTCTCACATGCTTTTTTTTATTATCACTAAGTTGTTTTCAAATGATTTCTTCAATTTTATTAGCTTCTAGGCGTTGGGACTTCAAATCACCGATGGTCTGTTCTGACTCCTTGAGGGTTTTGGAAACTTCCGTCTCTCTTGATTTAGTAGCTTTTTTAATCTCTAGAAGCTCTCTTCTTAGTACCCTGTTTTGTTTTTTAGTTTTTCCTAGTTTTTCAATTACACTAAGGATTTCTTCTTCGAATTTACCTTCTTTTTCATCTTTTGAATGCTTATCATCTTGAGTTTTTATTCCCATAAACAAAAGCTTTGAATCTTCATCGTCACTCATGTATGGAGAGTTGATATCTTCTTTAGAGTAGAAGTTTTTCTTTTTCTTATAAAATTTCTTCTTGTATTAGTTTTCATGATTGTGAACTTCTTCATCATTTTCCTCCTGTATGGGATAGGGACATTTATTGGCAAAGTGTCCAATTTTTCCACAGTTAAAACATTTTAGAAGAATATTCCCTTTGTCCCTGTCCCTTTTTTGAGTTTTTTTATGAATTTGGGAGTTTCCTCATCAGATATATATGATAACTCATCATTGGTCTTTTTCTCTTGCATCATTTTAGATGCTTTAAAGGTCGTTTCCTTTTTTGATGATTTATCATTCCTGTTCTCATTTCATATGCTGTAAAAATTCCATGGAGCTGATCAACTGTGAGTGTGTCAAGATCAAACCTATCTTCAATTGTAGATATCTTGGCATCATATCTCATAGGTAATGACCTTAATATTTTTTGCATAATAGGTTTATCTTCAAGTTCTTCTCTTGCTGCTCTGATTGAATTGACCACTTCATCTACCCTATGAAAGTATTCATCAATGTTTTCTTATTCTTTCATTTTCAGATTTTCAAACTGAGTTCTATAGGTCTGTATTTTGGCTTCCTTGACTTTGTCATCTCCTTCATATACAACCTCCAACTTGTCCCATATTTCTTTGGCTGATTTACAATGCATAACCTTCACACATATAGAATTAGTCAACCCTCCTAGAATTCCATTGACTGATCTTGAATTGTCATTACAGATTTTCTTGCCTGCAACGTCTGTGGGTGGAGCAGTTGGTGCAGTGTAACCATCTTCAATAGATTGCCAGATATCAAAACCAAGAGACAATAAGAAGTTTTTCATTCTTACCTTCCGTAGAGCATAGCCTCCTCCATTGAATAATGCTACTTTGTTGTTAGACATTCCCTTTTGTTGATCCATCTTCAGGATCTACCTTTCAGTTGTTACACTGTGCTGAAGACACCTGCTCTGATACCAATTGTTGGAACACTGAGAGAGGGGGGGGGTGAGTCAGTATTACCCTTTTGAAAATTGGTAGTTACTTTTTATATTTTATTAATTATCACAATGAATTGTATGCAAAATCAATTATATAAATATATTTAACATCAATTACAAGGTTTATATATTGAATAGTGGAGGACACCAATCCTCTTTAGAGCACCAACTCTAGGAGACACCAATCCCCTTCTTCAAGGCAACAACCCTAGGAAGCACCAACTTCCTCATCTTTAGGGCACCAACCCTAGGAAGCACCAACTCCCTTGTATTTAGGGCACTAACCCTAGGAAGCTCCAACTCTCTTATTTTTACAATTTGCTTAGTAAGGATATGAATCCTTCCATGCTCCTCCCTTCCACCCTCACTGCATAAGTATCTTCAACTTTTCTTCCTGGAATCCGCTTTTGCTTTTGATCTTCTGATCTTGACTGTAGATACACTTTCTTCTCATCACTCCTTGTTTCTATACTCTTCCAACTAGTGTGAGCTATGAAACATTGTGTCCCATACTCTTCCAATTGGGGTGAGCTATGAAACATTGTGTCCTTTTGTTTGGACCATCACACCTCTTCATTTTAACATTAACAATTATCACTTTTATTATTCAAACATTTATTGTTAATTCTTTTAATTTAGTGAGAGTGGTTTTGGTAAATCGATCACAGGTATGGATCGATTTCTTTTTAACTTGATTCCATATTCTTGCAAATATTCGCAGAAACAGAGTTTTGCAGAGGCGCTTCCTTTAACCCATTTATATGTGACCACAGGCACATAACCACATGCTTATTAATTTAAGCACTGCCTTTTTCTTCCTCCTTTTTCCGTTTAGACCCCATATGTCCAGTTTTTGGACCCTGTTCTTTTTTGGTACTTCGTCCTTTGGGACTTCAGGACTTTGCAACCTTTCAAATCTTCCGAATCAAATTTCGCTGAAACAGATCGGACGATTAATATTCAATCCTCCGTTTAGATGTATGATCCAGACTTATCAGATCCCTTTCAAGTAAATCGTTGATCATGACTTTATCAACAATTAAATGGATGATTCTCATTCATTTCGGAAATTCGAGACTTCGTCCTTCACGACTTCCAACCTCTTTATAAATCTCCCGAATAACAAACGTGTGTCCATAATATTCAACGATTGAGAATGCTCCGGAAGTATTCTTCAGATCGGATGACTTATGTCCACTTCGGGACTTTGGGACTTAGGGAATTCGCTGGTGGTGAAAGTCTCTAAGTAAAAACAACCGAAGTGACGTAACTTGCTAACATCACTTGTTGACGTGGCACTTTCTGAGTGGCTACCACATGTCACCTAGATTCGTTGCTTAAAGTACCTATGGGACCTTGACACTTGTCATCAGTTGATTACGCCACATGTCCTTGCTGACATCACTGTTGATGAAGTGGGCTCCCAATGTGAGTGATAAGTGTCTTATCCTCGTGACTTTGGAACTTCGGCCTTCGGGTCTTCAGGTAATTCAATTTTTCCACTTCCCAGTTCTCCCGAAGTGAGATTCCTCGAAGTGTAAACCTCGAGGAACTTGACTTCATCCAATGGTCATTCTTTAACCCGAAAAGGCTTAACATGATCCAACGACTGTCGGGAATTTGGCTATTCGGGATTTCGGGCCTTTGGGCTTGCTTATCCTATCCTTCTACTTTACTTGATCTGACGGTCAGGATATCTTCCGAAGTGTTTCCTCAGATTAGACAACTTATGTTTATTTCTGGACATTTGTGGCTTACTCTGTCCTTCCACTAAACATGATCTAACGGTCTTGATATCTCCTGAAGTGTTCTTCATATCGGACGATTCACATTTTCTTCGGTACTTCAACCTTTGGGTGATGTTACTTGTTCTCAACCCTTTTTCTCTTGAAGTGGTCAGCGTCGAAGTTGACCATTGCTACCTTGGTGCGCTCTGAATAGATCGGACGGTCCTCATCTTTACTTGTCCTATCCTTCCACTTAACTTGATCCAACGATCTATGTGGATTGCAGAACCATAATTTGCGAGTGGTTTAATTTGTCACCTAAACTTCGCAATTGAAGTTGTGCGATTATTGGTGAGTTAACCACAGTCGTTGATATTTGAATTGATGAGATTTGACGATCTAGAATAATTGTGAGATTGGAAATAACGTATAGTTTAATTCTCCCTTCGTGCTCCGCAATCAATCCCTGTCGTTGATCTGGTGCTTGCGTATCCACCGGTCTTGGTTTGTCTTGTGGGGATTTTGATCCCGATCACGTTTTTGCACTGCGCTTTCTCTTCTGAGCTTCATGTGCATCATCAACTGTTGACATCAATGACAGCATGTCCAACACAATTATCTCAATCACCTCCAAAAATAATTGGCAAGTAACATAAGCATTGTGTCTTAGAAATATAAAATCAATTATGACTATTGCCTCTAAAACTAAATATGATGTACCATCATAAAAATTAAAATAGAAAATTTTCCCTACTGAACTTCACGTGCATCATGACATCAATGACAATATATCCAACACAATTATCCCAATCACCTCCAAAAATAATTGGAAAGTAACATAAGCATTGTGTCCTAGAAATATAAATATAATTATGACAAGTGCATCATGACATCAATGACAATATATCCAACACAATTATCCCAATCACCTCCAAAAATAATTGGAAAGTAACATAAGCATTGTGTCCTAAAAATATAAATATAATTATGACAATTGCCTCCAAAACTAAATATGATGCACCATCATAAAATTTAAAATAAAAAATAAAAATAAAAAATCACTTCTAAATATATTTATTTTCATATATTAAGATAATAAAAGGGTCTTTATGTGAAAGAATCACTTCTAAATATATTTATTGTCATATATTAAGATAATAAAAGGGTCTTTATGTGTACATGTATCTTTTTTTAAAAGAGCACCTCGTAAGTAGTGGGCTTAGTACAACATATTTTTTTTAAAGAACACCTCGTAAGTGGTGGGCTTAGTACAACATATTTTATGTGCACAATCATATAAAACAATCAAAATGTGTTTGATACATACGTAATAAAATGCACAAAATTTTTTTAGTGTAAAAACTTGTTTGCTAAATGTTTTATTGCAACCAGAGAAGTCGGGTTAAAGTGGACCTTATAATCAGTCCCGTGACTAATGTTAATGTTTTATGTGCTAAATTCTCGTGCTTAATGTTAATGTTTTATGTGCTAAATTCTCGTGATTAATGTTAATGTTTTATGTGCTAAATTATACGGTAATTCATGTTGTAATCAAGGATATAAAGTTGTTGATTTTATAGTTTATTTATTTTTTGTTTGTTAATTTGTGTGGAACTTGTTGGCTAGGCAATTAAAGTGTGGCTTGAGAAACCGCGACTTAGGGGCATCTAAGCCGTTTCGAACCGGTGACTTTAACATCACGGAGTAGCTTAACAACACATTCCATCACTGACTGTCCTACACCTCGGGGACATTTCATAGTTTATTATATGAAACTCATTAAAATAATTATTTTTTAATTAATTATGTTGATAAATGACATATATTTTTTGGAATGAGATATTTTTAATTGCAAAAAAATATTAGAAAAACAATTATTTCATTATTACTCCCTAGGTTATAATGGAATGAGATATTTTTAATTTCAAGAAAGATATTAAAAAAACAATTATTTCATTATTACCCGTAAATGGTTGTAAAGATTTTGTTATTTTTAAAAAAAGTTATTATCAATAGTTATTGTTCGTAACCTTTTTAAGATGGATTTATTTAACCTTATTAATTTTTATTAAGATGGGTTTATTTAATCTTATTAATTGTTCATAATTTTTTAAGATGAATTTATTTAATTTTATTAATTTTTATTAAGATGGATTTATTTAATCTTATTAATTGTTATTAACATGAGTTTCTTTAATACTATATTTTTTTTTTATAAAATGGATTTATTTAACTTTATTAATTATTATTAATATAAATTTCTTTAATACTATATATTTTTTTCTAATTACATAAATTAAATATTTTTTATAACAAAAAAAAATCAATTATAAAATATCAAACACATTTTTTCATATATAAAATCTTTATATCTTAGATACAAACCAAACATTCAACACATTTGAAAACTCTTTAACAAAAAAAAACCACACATTTATAATATAACCAACATGCTACTTAAAAAAACAAAACACTTTAACATTAAAAAAAACATATTTAATAAATATAATCAACACTCTTATTACACTCACGTGATTGTGAAATATGACTAAACTCACTTAGATTAACAACAATGACCATCACAACTTTAATTTAGACAAACCACGCATAATTACATGTGTATTTGGAAGAGTTAATTCAATTTATAAGTTTAATGTCAACATCACCTAAACACTTATTTAAGTTTTCATAATTTTAGTAATTTTTTTATGTTCCATGTTTATTACCATTTTCAAATAAGTCTTGAAATCATAAATACATAATGGACATCAAATTCGTTTGATATGTGAACATCATGGGTGTAATCCATCTAAAGCAAATTTGGGTGGAAAAACTTTGCATTAAATAGGACAACTAGTAATCATTGACATAAGCGTGGGAAACAACACATGCAAGCAAAGTGTCATCATGTTTTGTGTCTAACAATAGATAAATATCCAAAGAGTCATTAAGTCTGAACTTCATAAAACATTCACCCTAATTGACACAATAACACACTATTAATAAGTAGATACCAACACAACAATATGTTTTCTACTATGTTGTTTGCAATTTTAAAACTAAGGTTCCACCACCATATGTAAGGGTAGATTGTTAATTTATATGTACCTAACATGAACTATCATTTTGAAATCTAATACCAAAGCATGATAATCAACCTTAAAATTATTACTCTATGGTAAATTGAATGATAGTTGAGATTCAAGGTCAAAGAACGAGAATAAACAATTTTAAAAATATTAATATATGTTAAATCAATAAATGTTTTTATAAGACTTGTAAGAATTTTAACGTTCAAATATATTTCCTATGTTTAAATGTAGATGTGAAATTCATACCCCTAAAAATAACTTTTGTTAATAACAAGAATTGTTGTCATGATTTAATATTATCACAACCTATCAAGGTGTTACATTCACAATTTTATTTTTATTTATTATTATTATTATTTATATTAATTTATATTATTATTATTATTATTTTCCTTTTGTAAAACCACACACACACATGCCAAATCTCAAATCATCAAAGCACATGCATAAAATAAAATTAGTACCCAAGCTAAGGGGCATGCCAAAGGCCCACAAAGAACTGAAAGTTCTATATCATCGACCAATTAACTTGCACAAATGAATACTCAAATACAAAATATATGTAATATGTAGCTCATAGAAGTCCAAGGCTAAGCTTGTTGTGCTCCAACTCCCATAAAATTTTCTCCAACAAAATCCCATGAATGAATCTTCAACATGATCTCATGAACTAGTCTTCAATAATTAGAAGGGAAATCACACCAAGGGTTGATTTTCCACCCAACCAATGCAACCACCTTTATGGGTGTCCCCCCCCCAAGAAGATATTAATATCAAGGAAGGAAATCACAACTCACAATACTCTCAAGAATCCAACCCAAATAATCAAGAGTAAATCAATAATAGGCTCACCACAATTCAGCTTAGTTGTGGTGGAGTGGCTCTTGGACTTGCAACATCACCAAATCCTGTGAGATTATGGCATGTAGGAGGTCTTACTACCACCTTCATTTGGTGATCACAATCACGACTGTAATGGCAACCCCCACCCCCCTTAATCAAGGATCTTACTACCACCTTCAACTAATGATTGCAATCACACAACAATGGTGTCCTGCAATTTGGACCCAAAGGAAAAAAAAGTACAAGGATCGAGGCATATTTAGAGATTTAGTACCTCTTCATGTTGTAGGTACAAACCTAGCCGTTTAGTCTAGATATATCTTCCCAACCCACCAATATCATATCACAATGCAATGACAACACTAAATTCCATAGAGCATTTCCTCATGAGCTAGCCAGCCTCAATAATGGGTATGCCACTTCTTTTATAATCTATCTTACTGTAACATATTCATAATACTTATCTCTTAGTCTTCCCAATTTCCATGCAAGAGAGGATTTGGTCTTGAGGGTGAATTTACAGGTGTCAAGAATAGGGTAAAAATAAATTACAATCCTTTCCCCTTCTACCCAATCTATACCCAATCTAACTTTAGAATTCCTTTTCACAACTTTTCTCCTATTTCCCAAGATTCTTAGGGACCACGATCAAATAGTCATCCTCATTGAGACAATATCTCTTCCCTTGAGTGCATTTCCCCTTTTTCCACCAAGGCCTCAACCTATAACAGATCAAACCATCCAAGATACCCATGTTTATACAACTTCATCATCATAATCAATCGTATGGAATATCTCATTAACAAAGAATCCACATAACCCACATCATAACAAAGCATTCAACATATGCAAGCATCACAAATCATAATATGAACCATATTAATGGAAAAACATCAAATACATGTATATATCATTGATCACAACGTAACAAGGATATATCATATTAAATCATCATCAAAGGTCATTGTTTCTACATAGAAGTTATTAAAAATATCAATGTTTCATGCAATATCATCATAATATCCAAAGAATTTACACATTAATAATCATATTAAAGAATAAGTGTATACAATATATGTTGGATTACTGAGAGGGGGCGGTGAATAAGTAATAGAGAAATTTAATCCTTTTTAACCATATAATCCAAGTGTTATATCAATGTAGAATTATCATACAATAACTGCAAAGTAAATACGCAATGAACAAATGAAAAATCATACACATACACAGTACACCAGTGTTTTACATGGAAACCCAAAGCGAGAGAAAACCATGGAATGCTTTTTCTTATATGTCTTGAAAAATTACATTCATTGGAAGCACCAATTTCCTTTGTTTTTCAGCTGCAATTGGAAGGAGGCTCCAACCCCCTAGTTTCTCAGGCTACAACCTGAGGGAAGCTCGAACTCCCCAATTCTCTGGCTACAATTAGAAGGAGGCTACAATCCCCTATGTTCTCCGACTACAACCGTAAGGTGGCTACAACCACCTTTCCTTGCCCCATCCAACCGCCCTGACGTATAAGTAGAATGATAGAACAACTGTCACACTATCACTTTGAGATATACTGTTGTAACCTGTACCAATAAACCTGAACCAAACATTAATCATGCATCAATCTGTACCTCAACATGTAATCAACTTGTACCATAAACAAGTGCATCAACCATGCACCAACCTGTACCAAACAACCTGTAATCAACTTGTACCATAAACAAGTGCATCCAACCATGTACCAAGTATGTACCAATCATGTATCAACTACTCATCAACTAAGACTCATCAAAATGTACCAACATCATCAATTATACACCTCATGTATGTGCCAACTAATCAACTACTTGTCTCAACTATGTACCCAACATGTACCTTAACCAAAATCCCTCATAAATTTCATCATCCAAATCTGATTTGTAACTTTGTAATAGACCCGGTGTATATGATCACATACTTGCAAACCTTCTTTAACTTTAACAACAAGAGACTAGCATTTTCATCAAACTTTTCTTTAGTTTCACATGACTATTTTGGATTAGTTAACAACCCTAACTTGAAATAATCATAACTATGTAACTGTAATGAATAAAGATCTAAAAATAGTACACAATGTTTTTTAGTGTTTTTTATGAAATTCCTCCAGGTGTCACTACTTGGAACCTCTCAGAAAATGAGTTATATAAAAAATAACATACCTTATTAAATTTTGGATTATTCTAGAGAGCGAACTTGTAGAGCGTACCCCACACATAATATTTGTTGTATGGATTTGAAAATTTTACACAAAATACTACAGACTGTCCTCTAGCCAATTTTTTTTGTCTTACTTAATTTGGATCTGTTATGAAGAAGTTATGACATTTTTACCCGAAACACCCGTTTTAGACTAGTTTCAGGACTAGCCACAAACCCTATTTTCCACGGAGTGTAACTCAAAAACTACAATGAACCAGAAGCTAAAATTCGTACCACAACTACTTGAACATGTTTTCTCAATGGCCTATCAATTTCACAGTTTGAATCATCTAGAAAAAAAATTATTGCGAAAATTGTGAGATGACCTGTAAATAACATACCTTAAAAAACATCTTCAAAATAATTTATCTTCCCTTGAATTTCAACCTTCTTTACTTTACGTTCTCTCTGAAATTCGACTTAGATATACTTTGGTTACCTCAGTCACCTGTATATATTCAATATTCTCAAGTGTGATATAAAATGAGAGAGCCTTGCCTCTTATTTATACTTTCACGTAGCTTCCTCAAGGGGTTACCTTTTAACCATCTTAACCCACTTTCCTTATTTTAGGGTTAACCAACTTCTAACCACTTGTTCGATTAGTAATTTATCCATTAACTTTATTATTTAAATAATTTATTTTGTATCCACTTTGACTTATAGTACACTCATCACTTCACTTTACCTCAGGGGGTTACCTTCTAACCATCTTAAACTACTTTCCTTATTTTAGGGCTAACCCACTTCTAACCACTTGTCAACTTAGTAATTTCTCCATTAAATTTATTATTTAAATAAATTTTTTTATATTCACTTTGAATTATAGTACACTCATAATTTCATTTTATTATTTATTTTCTAAAAATCTCTTAAACCACTTTGACTACTTTGACCTTTTGGGGCTTCTAGATGATTCATGAGGGTTCTCCAACTTCACACGGCCATAACTCTCTAGATGTGAGGAGTTATGTGACATTCCACATACCAATGGAAATAGAATGACATGTACTATCCATCTAGAATAGTATTGCCTTCAAATATATCAAAACTCATACCAGTATCCATCAAACAAACTTGGGTCCATTATCCAAACCTGGGTTCTCCAACTTCTCATGGACATAACTCTCTAACCGTGAGGATTTATGTGACGTTCCACATACCACCGGAAATTGATTGACATGTAATATCCATATAGAATATTCTTACCTTCAAATATGTTAAAATTCATACCATTATACATGAAACAACATTGAGTCCATTACCCAAACCTTTGTGCTACAAGAATTCGCTACCGACTTTCTCCAAGGGTTGACATCAATCACTAAGGGTTGACATCAATCTACAATATCACTCTCCAATATTTGACATCAATGACAATCAACAATCCATATCAACTATCCATCAACCTAAGTCAACTATTTGACAATCTCCCCCTTTGGCATTGATGGCAACACCAACATTGATGGAAAAACTTAGTCATGATAACATTCATGCTTATACTCTTCATCAATGTTTCTATCTCCCCCCCTTTGACATCAATGACAAATGGTATCTCCCTTTGGGGCTACTCCCCCTGACTAAACTCTCATTGGGGTTGCTCCCTCTGTCTACGTGCCTTTGACTTTTATTTGTGTTTATAAGCCTCTGATTACTCTCTTTTCCTTCATATGAATAATATATCCCCCTTTGACAAAGTGTATCACTCTGAAGTTATATCGCTCATTTTTCCCTTGTGACAATCACTCTCCTTGGAAAACATGCCTCTATTCTCTCTCTCTAAGCATTTACCTTTGTATCTGATAAATCTCTCCCCCTTTGTCCTATTTATGGTGCTTCCTCGTGTACATATAAGACATATAATATAAGCATTAAAAAACATTCATTTTGGAGTAGAAATTACTCCTAGTCTCTGGCGAAGATATTCAAAGGCTTCCCATGGAAGTGGTTTTGTAAAGATGCATGCCACTTGTTCTTTTGTTCCCACATATTCAACTCTGATGTTATTCTCTGCAACCCGTTCCCGTAGAAAGTGATACTTTATTGGACCGTTCTTCGTTTTGGAGTGCATCACCGAGTTTTTTGAGATACCGATGGCGCTTGTATTATCACAATAGATTGGAATGGATTCATCATACTCAACTTATATATCTATCAAAGTTTGTTTCATCCATAGAACATGTGTACAACATGCTGCTGCTGCAATATACTCCGCCTCAGCTGTAGATAAAAATATTGATGATTGTTTCTTTCTTAGTCAATATACTAAACACTCACCCAAGTAGAATGCTGCTCCACTGGTGCTTCGTCGGTCATCAATGGAACCTGCCCAATCTGCATCTCTGTAGTAAATAAATGATAGATCCTTTCCTTTTGGATACCATAATCCAAACTCTTCTGTTCCTTTGAGATATTTGAAAATCTTCTTCATTGCTAATACATGTGATTCCTTTGCTGTTGCTTGAAATCGTGCCACCTGTTCAACTGCTTACATTACATCTAGTCTGGATGCTATCACATATAATAAGCTACCAATCATTGACTTGTATTTCCTTTGATCTACAGACTTTGAATCATCATCTTTGTTCAATTTGAAACTGATTTGCATAGGAGTGGTAACTGGTTTTCAATCTTCCATTCCAAACCTCTTTAACATTTCTATGAATACTTAGTTTGAGAAATAAAAATTCCTTGGTTTCTTTGACATATCTGAAGACCCAAGAAGAAGGATAGTTCTCTAAGTAATGAAATTTCAAATTCATTCTGCATATGCTTTTCAAATTTCTATTTTAACCTGTAATTAGTACTTCCAAAACAATATCATCAACATAAATTTCAATGAATAAAATATTACCTTGAGTTACCTTGATATAGATGTTGTTTTTTGCGCTTCATTTCCATAGTTCGTAGGGAGTTTTGTCATTGTTGTTTTTGAGCATTACTCTGTTTTGAATGTGAACTGATGTATGCACTGCATGTCTCTGTCAATTTGGAATCCATTAGCATTCTTCGAGCCATTTCCTATGTAATTATCATACATTATGATAATATTCCTTTGTCTCTGAACCAATCTATGAATTATGCTCTCGTCGACTATGATATATCTGTCCAAACCTGCTAAGTGTTCTTACGAATCCATCTCTGTCCATACTGTCCAAGAATCTACTTGCGCAACTATCCATAATGCTAACCCATTTATCACTATACTATCATGAAGTCTATATTAATCGATCAAATTGTACTTCTGCTAATTGATTGCTCTGAATCTGTCTTCTCAAACTCTACAAGCTGCTCGAAGGATGGTTCTTTGGTCTGTCAAAGCTATCACATAGACTCCCCCTGTCTAATATTCATATTACTTGGGAGTCTCTAAGCCATATGGCTCAGAACAATTCCTTCTCTGATGTGTATTCATCATCATCTTCATTGAGAGATTCATCATCCTCTTCATTGGTAGATTCATTATCTTTTTGAGCTCTGACTTCTTTATTTCTGTCTGTGGATTCATCTTTCACTACAATGTATGAAAGTACAATCTCTTGAACCTGTTCCTTATTTACCTGTCCTTCCTTTCTTTCAGTTATTTTCCAAACCTTTCTGTATCTGACATCTTTCTTTTTCTCTATAGAATTTTCTTCATCTCGTTTTATTGCCAATCTTGCGATCTCTAGTACCTGGTCTTTGTTCACATGTTCTTCCCGTTTTCTTATCCATACTTTCTTATATATGATATCAATATTCTCTTTCATGGAAATATAGATCATGCTTCTACAATCACTGGTTATGTGTCCATAGTTATGAAATTTGTAACACTCAATGTTACATGCAACCACATAGACACTTATTACTTGAACATTTATTTTATAATCCCTGCAATCTGCAACCTTATGTCCAATGTTAGTACAATAAAAACAATGACCATAAAATAATTTTGCATACCTGAGAGTGAATGATTTTCTTTGTGGCGTAGTCCTTTTGAATTTTTACCTTGACTTATCATGATCATGATTGAAGCTTCTTTGTGTCTTGAACATGGATGGTCTTCTTGAAGATGTATCTTTAATAGTTTTCTTAGATTCTGGTTGACCATGATTCATTCCTTTGAGTACTTCTGCATAACTCTTTCTATTTTCTTCATTCTTCTTTTCTAGCAACCTAGAGTGCTTCTCGTCATTCTCTATAATTGATGTGGATGTTTCTTTCTCTTCAACGTTCTTATTGAGCTTGACGATTTTACTCTCAATGTGACAACTTCTTCTTCAAGATTCTCAACCTCTTCTTCTTTCTTCATTATCCGAGACTTCATGACTTCTTCTGTTCTTTTCACTTCTTCAAGCTAAATTTTTAATGTGATTATTTCTTCTTCAAGTCCTTTCTCTTCTTGACCAAACTATGGGTCAAGCTGGTTTAGATCGTTAGTTATTTCCTTAAGATGATCTGTCAATATCTTCTCTCTCATTTCTGCTTCTTCCTTCTGTGATGCTATGTTGGTTTCCAAACACTGCTTTTGATATTCAATTTTTTCTTCAATCTTTCTAGCTTCTTCTAGCTAAGTTCTTAAGTTTTCGATGACCTGTTGGGATTCTTAAAAAATGTGAACACTTTACTTTTGTTTCATCAATTCTTTCTTAAGTGAATTTTTTTCTTCTCTTAGTTCATATAAAGTACTAGTCAATTCTTCTTCATAAATGTCTTTTTTTTCAATTAGTGTTTTTGTCTCATTTCCTTCATGACATTCTATTTCAAGATGTACACGTTTTTCACAATTAAAACAAAACAACATACCTCTGGTGATTATGTACTCTTCATCTTTTGAATCTGCTTGACATGGTGAACATAATTCTTCTCGATTTGTATCTGCATCTTCTTTGAAATTTTCTTAATCCGTGATGGGTGAATAATATATGTCATGTAACTTATCCCAAAGTTCTTTTGATGATGAACATTTACAAACTTTTTCTCTTACCGGATTAGGTAATCCTTCCCAGATGAAATCCATTACTATTTTGTTATTCTTCCTCAATTCCTTCTTGGTTGCAGTCTTTGCCCTTCTTGAACTATCATATCCTGTAACAACTGATAGCCAAATATATTGTCCATGTGCCTGTAAAAATACTTTCGTTCTTATGCTCCACATATCATACTTAAAACCATTTTGACCATTAAACATTGGTAATCCATTCTCAGAATAATTGATTATCTCCTTCCAGTGGTTAAATTGTTTCCTTAAAGAACCAACTCTGATACCAATTGTTGGATTATTGAGAGGGGGAGTGAATCAGTAATAAAGAAATTTAATCATTTTTAACCATATAATCCAAGTGTTATATTAATGTAGCATTATCATTCAATAACTGTAGAGTAAATAATCAATGAACAAATGAACAATCATACACATACACAGTACACCAATGTTATACGTGGAAACCCAAAGCGAGAGAAAACCATGGAATGTTTTTTCGTATTTGTCTTGAAGAATTACATTCATTGGAAGTGTTGACACTCAGAACTGAAATGGGCTACAACAAATCAATCCCGAGGCAACCTTGAACCACTTTGGATTGGAAGGCTGCCCTCCCCCAACCCGAGAGGGATCTCTCGAAAAATGTCACAAAATAAATTGAAATAAGTGTGAAATGGTGGGCAGATTTTTGGGTAAAAGATGGTCTTGGATTTTTGGAGTTTGGGTGTTAAACCAGGGAAACGATCCATTGGGCATGGATTCAAATGAAAACTGAAGAAAAGAGACAATAGCAGAGATCAAATAACCTGCGGAAAGTGAGGTAAAGTAAGTCTATCTTTCAGTGTTTTGATTAATCGTGATGCGGTAGCGGAAAGAAAAAGGAAATACCGACGTAGCAAAGGATATATGCAGAGTTCTGAAAATGCAGATTGGTCTTACACATCTGATAGCTAGTGCATAGGAAAGGCAATAAACAATTACAGAAAACCCAAATCCTTTCGTTATAGTAGTGGTCGTACTAAATTATAACGAAGCACATCGGTTAGAAGAAAACAAAGTGTAACGCAATCGTGATGGATCAAGGAAGACATAAAGATATGGTAAAGACAATATCAACTGCGAGTAAGGAACACATAAATGCAGTCCAAATAGATTTAACACAGCTGAAAGAAAAGGAAAACATGCTGAAGGAAATCAACCGTGATGAATCTCACAGTCTCAAGAAAAAATCGTCTTTATTACTCCAAACTGGTTTACAAGAAACTCAGTCATTACAATGAAACTCTCTTGACAGAGGTTTTTCTCCCAGTGTTGTGCTCATGTGCCCCCCTCTCTTCTTCTATTACATACATCACATCTTTTAAAAGAAAGATCTGAAACTCTTTGTGTTCCAAGAATATGAAGCGTTTTGTCTTCTGGAAAACTGAGACTGCCAGGTGCCTCTGCCAGCACTTGGAACCGTTACTAATCATGGATTATTGCTTTGTAACGCTAATACTCGGTTCCTCGTCTGAAACGAATATAGTCCACGGTACATCAACATGTCTCTGGATATTTGAACCTTTACAATCCCGGTTTTACTGTCGAACCAAAACCCAATTGGCAAAACCCTCAACAACTTAATGAACTCGTGGTCTTTCCAGGGTATCATATGGAAGGTTTTCCATACAATCTCTATCCAGTTCTATAAGAATTCTCATGAAAACATCATTTGGCTGTGCATGACAGTGAACTCCTTTAAGTCTGGTCCATGCTTCATGGCAGAGGAGATCACAAGAACGATGTTCACACTTCCATTCACATTTCTCTATGCAATGTGTACATAAGGCTCCATTGTCAAGTAATACACCATCCCCAACACCATTTGTTCTCGTTCTCTCACCACTTTCGAAAATGAAAGCTGCGCATTCTGTTGCTTATTGAATTCATTCAAGGCAAAACGCGCAAGTCCGTCAATCCGAGGGCTATGCTGAAAATTTGGGACATCGCGGACTGCACCGGCATAAAAGGCCAGAGTATTCATCCCAAAGAAACATAGTAGTGCTATCACTATCGCCATTGTTAATTTCAGACAAGCCAGTGGCCGGGAAACATTGCAGTTACCTGAAATCACCGCGTGAAATTGTTCCACGGCACCACCCATACTTTATCCAAGTACAACCTAGTGGTTCGGTGACCATCCAGAGCCTCCATTTCCATATGCATCCTTCGGGCTCGGACCCGACTCTGAAATCTCACCAAAATTTGTATGCAAGGTGATAGCTGTTTGTTTCCTCACTGCATGGCCCGTGACAAGAGCCCGGAGTTTTAATAATCCTTTCAAAGCGCGAAGGGATCTCCTTGTCTTCGAACGAGTACGTATTCGGTAATCCCAGGCTCCATTACATATCAGGATTTTATTTGAACCATAAGCCAAAGAATACTGTTGAGTTGAGAAGCTACTCTCATCTCACCCCAGTTCATTTCAAAAGATATTAATGGACACTCACGTGCGACATCGGAATGCTTATGCTTGGAGCCATCTGACGATATTCGCCAACACATAGGCTGAATAGGTTAGAAATCATAAAGTCTGTTGTGCATAGGCTCATCAAAGGTCACGAAATATTAACATAGCAACCGAGAAGTGGAAGACCAACACGACCAACTGTCATATCATCCCATTCAGAGAAGGTTGCACCAACACAAGTTTCAGCGAGACCATATCCCTGCCCAATTAGGGTTCACTACTATAATCCTCTATGCTCCATTTTCCACTCACCCTGAGTTTAGTCAAAACCTGCTCTCTCATTCTCCAACCGCTAGCCGGTGCATACGGACATCAAGCATATCGTGTACCTGTGCATGTTGTGGCGATCGGTTTATGGATTTGGCAGTCCGACTGGTAAAACTAATTCTGGAAATGACGCCCATTGTACTGAACACTGTCTATGTTTAGACATATGATGCGTTTATGGTCTGCACAGATTCTGTCTGCCAGGTGTTCTGACACCTGGGGAGACTTGGAGGAGGCAGCTCCAATGCTTTTATATAACCGTGACCGTTTTTAATTAGAACGCCACAATGCAATTAGGCCAGAACGGTTCACGTCCCGAATGAAATAATTATCATTGCCCAACGCTCCAATTCTCTCCGCCATCTTATGTAGACTGCAATGATTTCATTTGTGGCACTTCCACCATTTCACGAATCTCTTTGACTGAATCACACTCATTGCATGTCCACTTGTCAATGATCAACTTTCCAGCTTTGCCCTCTGGTAAATATCCCGCAGAAATGAAGACTCAACATTCGAATCAACATATTTTTTCAAGAAACGTTCTTGTTTAAGGTTAACAATATTTGGAAAACTCGTCTCTCTTTTTGACACCTACACTTGCATAGACCTCAATGTCGCCATTACTCTATACCAAGGTCTTATCCTCGTCTCCAGTTGTATGCAAACATTAATGGATTCTTAACAAAAATCAGCCAATGAAAGGCCCACAGTTTTGACCAGAAAGTCCACGCTACGCTTCATCTTTTCGTCAAAATGCCCCAGAGTCGTCGACCTATTCATCAATATATCCGAAATTCGGCATTCAAGAAACAAGGACGGAATCTCATCCAAGAAAGAACCTCAAGATTAGTATTATTCAAATCATATTTCCACATGCTTGGCCGAAGAGAGAGTTTGTCAGAGGATGTCGGATCAACTGCTACAACCCCTTTGTAACCACCATACCTTATTTGAAAAGCAGATGGTATTCGCTTGCTATTCTTTTCACCTCCACACTTCAAAGCAACAAGCTTTGCCAAGGGCAGAGACAATTTCCCTATCCTGTCTGAAAAATTATATGTTCTGTCACCATTGCAGACTTGAATATCAGGAATGATTCCAATTTCATGACCATATATGTGCAGAGTTTCTGTGGAAGAACTAAAGGATTGCCCCATTCTTACTGCACATTTTGCAACATTTCTGATAGAAGAAAAATCACCCATCCATTCATGGATATTATCTGCGTCAACAATGCCATTTGAAGCAAACATCCCTACAACACTTTCTCGCGGTTGACTTGATGAGAAAGCCCAAAATTCAAACCTTTTATTGCCTATCACAATGCCATCTCTCAAGATCTGAAGAATCCGTTTGTATAGTTTTGTCCGCTTGGGACCTCTGTTATTCATTCTCAGAGACAAATCATTTGAACGGAGTCTGCCTAGTTTCTCATCAACAAAGGAAACACGAAGAAAGTAATTGATATACTCAACACAATGTCGTGTCACACGGTTGGAAACGTTGACTTTGGGTCCAAAGAAGTAAACTTTTGAAGGGGTTACTTGTACTATGTTGACCTACATCAGGCCACTATCTAAAGAAATGGCAGCAGAATTAGGGCATCTATTTGATCTCCTGATATGATCAAATTGCTTATGCAGCCATTGTGTTGGTTCATAACAAGTATTCCTCAAACAACTAAGATTTTACAAAGCCAACTTTATGTGAGCAACTGGTCTTTCAGTCGGTTGCAGCAAACTGAAAAAATCTTTGTTAAGGGATGGTCTACTTAGGAAACCCAACTGAACAAGTGAATTGATTTTGAACAGAATTTCATAAGGCAACTGAATACCATCAGGAGGACTAATAATTGACACCAAATTCAAGCTGGAAGAATATGAAGTGCCATATTTCAAACCGAGTTTCTCTTCAATTTCATTGTAATGTGAAAAATTCGTACGGATTTGAGAAATGTTTGTACCAGTATCAAGCTCCAAACATATCCATGACGATTGTCCTATACTGGAAAATCTTGTAAAATCTGTGGTTCGAATCCACTGAAAATCAGGGTCATCATTTTGTAAATCACTTTCAGCATCACTATAATTTGTACCCAAAGGTAACTCCTTTTTATGATAAATCCTTGGAGCACTTTGCAACTTAATCTAAATCAGATGAGCTATTTGTGCTAGAAGAATCTTGTGTCCTGAACTGCTGGAGATCAATGAGTTCGTATGTAACTTAACACTTGAAACTACTTTCTAGGTTCTGGCACTAGGTAGGGCCAAACTGAACAGTAAGAAGACCAAGAACTCAATCAGGCTACTAGGAACAACATGCAGGACCCTCCTGTTGTCACTAAAGATGGTATACACATAAAAAGTATTGAATTCATTGTACTCACAGCGTCCCCATTGATAATCTCTGTTACAACAGGAAGCACCGAATTCCTTTGTTTTTCAGCTGCAACTGGAAGGAGACTCCAACCCCCTAGTTTCTCAGGCTACAACCTGAGGGAAGCTCCAACTCCCTAATTCTCTGGCTACAACCAGATTGAGGCTACAACCCCTTATGTTCTCCAACTACAACCGAAAGGTGGCTACAACCACATTTCCTTACCCCGTCCAACCAACCTGACGTATAAGTAGAATGATGGAACCACTGTCACACTATCACTTTGAGATATACCGCTGTAAACCTGTACCAATAAACCTGCACCAAACAACTTGTACCAATAAACCTGAACCATGCATCAATCATGCATCAAATTGTATCTCAACTTGTACCATAAACAAGTGCATCAACCATGCACCAACGTGTACCAAACAACCTGTACCATAAACAAGTGCATCCAACCATGTACCAAGTATGTAACAATCATGTATCAACTACTCATCAAGATGTACCAACA
>ML790106.1:117016-127630 GCA_009831015.1 Picea engelmannii | reverse complement strand
AATGGCTTAAAGCCGACATAATTAAAATAACATTACTAATCTAAATTACAACTAATGGCCTAAGCCGACATAAATAAAATAGCATTACTAATCTAATATGCCCCAATTAAGGGGTAATGAGCCAATATTATGGCTTAACATGCTTACCCTAAGAAAATATGGAAGGTTCTCAACCCTTTCCTACCAACTCACCGGAGGGCTCTCCTCAACAGAGTGAAGTCCAAGATGTCACCACTCCACAAGTGGAAAGAACTGACTCTCTATAACGGTTCTAAATTTCCAATTCTTGAGAGGATTTTCGACTTCACCCCGACTCTGAGAGACGTATTATGCAAGTGAATTCTTCTGGAGACTTAGTTGTTTTGTCTTCTGGATCACCGACTAGACCTTTTCCAGGACCCGAGGGCCAAGATCCTTTTTGGGCTACTGGCGTTTTTAGACGGGATCTCTTTGGCTCAGGAACAGGTGTTGATATCACTGTCTCGCATGCGTTCCCTGAAACGTTTGATCTAGACATAGTACCATTTACTGTTGCTTATTATTTTCCTGGTACAAAAGCTTCGCGAGCTGACCACATCTTGACTCTCCCTTTACAAATGGTCCATTACACAGATTCTATGAATCTTCACACCGGGATTACTGCGGCTAGCCAAGCCCCTATTGGCACACCGTTTTCGCCCAAAGTCATCCCGACACTTCCCCCCGGATACCGTGCGTTGAATGCCTCTATTTCCGTTCCTACGCAAATCACATCCGAAACTCCTGGTGGTCCCACTTCTTCTAGGCACTCTCCTCCCGGTTTCATTCTGACACTTCCTCCACCCCCTTTCAGAGGACCTTCTCCATCCTCTATCGGTGGCACCGATCCTAGTGGCAGCACTCAGTCGTTCACACCAAATTACCATATTCCTATTGGTGGACAATTTCACCAAGGAGGTTTGACTCAACCCCCCCTTGTAGGGAAAATTCCAATTAGAACACAAATCCCAATTGGAACACAACCCCCAGTTGGCACACAACCCCCGATTGGAGGACAACCCCCACCAACCCCACCGTATGGAGAAAACATACCTCCATCCTTGGCCCAATATTGGAACCATCTGATACAACATAACCCTCGATCGACTGGGGGGCAACAACCTCCGGCTACATCCGTTATACCTCCTGGTATAGGCCAACCATATCCATGTACGTCTAATCCTATTTGGGGCTCGAACACTCAACCCTACGCCCCCATTCAAGGGTACAAACCTATGAGTTACTTGCCTCCACAACAACCACTGAATCTACCTAGATCTTCGCATTATATGAAGACTGCTTATGGTCCCACTAGTTTGCCAATGAGACTCCCTCCCGAAATCCACCAGTACCCACATGTGAATATACAACTATCTTTCTTAGCCACCCTGGACCTCCCAGATCTGTCGAGGATTTTAAATGATCCGATCCGTCACTCTCCCCAATGGCCCACTATACCAGCCAAGCTACCATTTGACATCCATAAATTAGATGGAAAAGCAAGAGAGGAACTGAACAATCATGTCATGACTTTTCACCTTTGGTGGTCATCCAACTCCTTGATGGATGACTCTATTCGTTTACGCTTTTTCAACAAACTCTCACGGGTTCTGCCACGAAGTGGTATATAGAATTACCACGAGGTTTCTTCACCGACTTCAACACCCTCGCAATGGATTTCCTCACCCACTACCAGTTACCGATCCGCTATGAAACGGGGACCGAGATTTTGAGTTCTTTCAAACAAACCAAAGCCACTCACATCTTCGATCACATTCATGAGTGGTGACGAAGACGACGTCTCATCAAACTCAAACTTCCCGATCAATTGTTGGCAGAGTGGTTCACAAAATCATTTGTGAATGACATCGGTCGTGACATCTCCATGGGTGGAGTTTTCATAGAAGAACAAGCCATTATTCGTGCTCAATACCTTGACCTCGTTTACTCACAAACAGGTACTCTTTACGACTTACTCCCTGATGCACTTCGTCCTTCCACTTCCACCACTTCAACTACTCCTGCTGCTTCCCATGCAACCGACAGTGTGATTGGCACTCTCCATGCCCAACCACATTCCATCCAAACCTATAGTAACAACCTCAAACCCGCTTTTTCTAATGTTCAAAATGCTCCATCTCCTACCCCTCCCACCGACGAGACTTTTGAGGTAAATGCTGTTCAATCTACCCCCACCAGTAAAAAAAAATCCAGAAAAGGAAAGGGTAAGAATAAGGAGGAAAACACTAC
This sequence comes from Picea engelmannii, assembly GCA_009831015.1. Lineage (NCBI taxonomy): Eukaryota > Viridiplantae > Streptophyta > Pinopsida > Pinales > Pinaceae > Picea > Picea engelmannii. Next base: position 125,362 of record ML790106.1, on the reverse strand, counting down.
TTTGCAAGAAGAGAGAACCAAAACACCACCTGTTGATGATAGGGACAAGCGCAAACCCCGATACCCTTGTCTTATCTGTGGCGATGATCACTACACTAAGGATTGTCCACGATGCGCCGAGGTTACTAAGTTCCTTCAAGGGACCCTGAAACCACCCACTCCAGCCATTTTGTCACAACCCTTCCCTTCTCAACAACAGGCCCAATTGGTCATTCACGACCAACCATCCCCCTCCACTACATCTTATGTTTTAATGTGTACAGGCGATTCAAAGCAAAATGACATCACACTTACCAGTCGAGCCAAATATTATTCTCCCTCTAAAGAGAAGGTTGATGTTATACCTCCTTCATTGGTCCAACCGTCTCCCACGACTCCATCTACCAATGGTCCTCTTCATCTCGAACGATCGAGCCTCGACACAGTCCTTCACCCTCCTCCAAAGGGCATCATTCGGAAATCGACTTTCAATCCTCATGCCCGTGCTGCCCAGAACTACAGTATTGTTGAAGATCTGGCCCAAGCACCATCCGTGATATAAGCCCTCGAAGTCCTTCAAAGTTGTCCCATACAATGGAAGGCACTGTTGAAATCTATCAGTGGAATCGACTCGATGGATACAAATTTAATAATTTTTGACTTGGAAGATCACATTTCAAGGTTACTCCCTCAACTCGCATTCCAAATACAAGTGATTGTCTCCTATAAAAACATTGGTAGAACTGTTATCGACAAGGGTGCCTCGACGTGTGTCATGTCTATTACCTACTGGAAAGCCATCGACTCTCCCTCTTTGATTGAATCCCATAACACACTTAAAGCCTTGAGTGGCTCCAGTTTTAAGCCTTACGGTGTCCTTTCTTCATTGCCAATCACGTTAGAAGGCAAAACAGTCCAAGTTGAAGTGAAAGTCTTTGATGCTCCTCTCGATTACAACCTTCTTCTTGGCCGTAACTAGATTGATTCCATGTGCGCAGTTGTGTCAACTCTTTTTGTGTTGTACGTTTCCTACATCAAGGAAAGGTAATTACCGTCGACCAATTAGCATTCTTTAACTCAGATACGCGTACTGGCAACATACCGTTCATCGCCAAAACCCCCCGGATATGAGAACGTCGGTGTAGGTCTTCTCAACGACTCTTCGTTAATGGGTACCTTCCCCATTCCACCACCCGATGTTCCACACTTATCTGTCTCTTCAATCAACATGATCTCCACCTCGATTCATGGAACCCCTGCATCTCACAACTCATGGATAGTACCCGACTCTGACAATCATCTTCGTTATGACGATGAAATGCCTTTGAGTCCGGTCGAATCTGCCTATCAAACTGTTCAATTGACAACCCCTTCTACCCCCTCTCTTGGTGATTTATCTCCAGATCCTTTCCACGTCATTTTTCCCATGGACGAGATGATTATGTGTGTCATGGAAGACACCCCCTGGAATGATGGACATCACCATTCCATCCTCTTCCTGGAACAACACACCATCGAGAGATACCAACGTATCTCAACCCCGTCGACCGTTGTCGTCATTTCAACCGTTCCCGAGTCCTCACACGATGTGTTTTCCGAAAGGAACCTAAGCAATATCTCACCCACTCTTCCCCTCGACATATCCATCAAGCTTAGAATTGTCGAAAATGTGCATATCAGAGCTTCATGTTCCCTTGACGAAATCGTCACCTACAAGTCACTTTTCAAAGAATTTCGTGATGTCTTCACCTAGAGCCATGAAGAAATGCCGGGCATTGACCCCGACATTGTGATACATGAGATCAAGACATACCCAAACGCTAAACCTGTCCGGCAATGCCTTCGTCAAGTTCACCCACGTAAAGTGGCCTCTATCAAACTCGAAGTCGAGAAACTTCTCAAAGCTGGCTTTATTTACTCGGTGGCTCTCATTGACTGGGTTTCCAATCTTGTCCTGATCGACAAGAAACAGGGCACAATCCGCATGTGCGTTGATTATAGGGATATTAACAAAGCTTGTCCTAAAGACAACTTTCCTACCCCCTTCGTTGATCAGATTGTCGACGATTGCGCCAGAAGTGAAATATTCTCTCTAATGGATGGTTTCTCCGGATATAATCAAATCAATATTGTTCCCGAGGATCAACACAAAACCGCTTTTATTTGTCCTTGGGGCACTTTTTCTTATCGAAAACTTCCTTTCGGTCTTAAAAACGCTGGCGCAACTTTCCAGCGTGCTATGTCTTATGCCTTCCATGATATCAAGCACATCGTGCAACCATATCTTGATGACTTACCCACTCATTCCATGCGCCGGGTCAATCATCCCATACACCTCCGAGCCATTTTCTTCCGTTGTCGATTTTACCATATACGCTTGAATCCTCACAAATGCGTTTTTTGCGTAGAATCAAACCAACTTCTAGGATTTATTGTTTCATGTGAAGGGATCCTAGTAGATCCTTTAAAGGTCGAGGTGATTCTCAACCTCCCTCCTCCTTCTACAGTTCGCCAGTTACAAAGTTTGCAAGGGAAAAAAAACTTTCTTCGTCGTTTCATCCCGAACTATGCCAAGATAACTCTTCGATTTACACGACTACTCAAAAAGGGGTTCGAGTTCGTATGGGATACCATTGCAAACAAAGCTTTCGAAGCTCTAAAACTGCCCCTGACACTTGCTCTGCTTCTCTTCCCCCCCGATTACAGTCGCAATTATTTCCTCTACCTCGCAGCCTCGGATTACACCATCGCTATGGTTCTTGTCCAGGAGGATGATTCTCATGACAAAAATGTTATCTATTACTTGAGTCTAAGTCTAACGCCTACCGAAACCAAGTATTTACATGTCGAAAAACTGGCCTTGGCAGCCATCCAAGTAGTTCAACGTTTCTAGCACTATATCCTGTCTCGCAAGACTACGGTAATTTCTAACTGCAACCCTATGCAACACATTCTCCCACGTCAATTTCTAGGGGGAAAATACTCCAAATGGATCATGATACTCCAGGAGTTTGACTTAGAATTCAAATGAGTTAAGTCCAAGAAGTCCTTAGTGTTTGCCGAGTTGATATGCGACTTTCCCTAATCTGAAACGGAAAATGTAGCAGCCGATTCATTACCCGATGAATCCCTTTTCCTAATCAGTTCCAATGATCTTTGGTACAGTGATATCATCATATATCTCCAAACCCAGACTTTCCAGCCCAATTTGTCCAGTACTGACTGACGTCGAATACGCTACCAAGCTCGTCAATATATTATCCTCGGTGATACTCTTTATCGTCGTGGGATTGACTCAGTTTTTTGACACTGCCTCACGTTTGACGAAGCCGAGAAAGCCTTAATTGACTACCATTCTGGAGCCTATGGTGGTCATATGTCTGGGTATACTACTGCCCGGAAGATCTTACGAGCAGGGTATTTCTGGCCTTCTTTATTTAAAAATTGCATAATCACCGTCCAAAAAAGACACACTTGCCAGACCTATAACCATAAAATACGGTCACATCCTGCTCCTCTTCACCCTGTGGTCTCCGTTGGTCCCTTTGCGAAATGGGGTATCGATTTCATGACATGTCACCCCCACTCGGCCGGGGGGCATGGATACATTATTGTAGCCATATATTATTTTACGAAATGGGCTAAGGCGATGCTGACATTTGACAATAATGGAAAGACCGCATCATTATTCATTTTCAATCACATCATAACTCATTTTGGTGTTCCTCAGGCTATCGTCACTGATCACGGTAGCCACTTTAGAAACTTCATGATGTATGAACTCACTGAAAAGTTGGGTCTTTGCCATGAAAACTCAACGCCCTATTACCCACAAGCCAATGGCCAAGTCGAAGCAATTAACAAAGTTCTCATAACCATGCTTCGACGAATGATAGGGATTCACAAAACAAGTTGGCACACAATGTTGTTTTCAGCATTGTGGGCTTACCAAACGTCCGTTAAGTTTGCTACTGGGTTTACACCATTCCGGTTAGTCTATGGTCTAGAAGCCATATTCTCGATTGAATGTGAGATAACCTCCTTAAAACTAGCCATCGAACTCCTACCAAACACTTCTGCCAAGGAAGAACGTCTGTTGTATCTCATGCGATTAAATGAAACTTGACGCGATGCTACCCTAGTCATAGAAGCCCAAAAAAAACGTGTCAAGGCCCTGTTATCTCCTAAAATAGCACTGCCATTTTACCAATTTTTAAGTGATAGGAACAGGGCCAAAAATTCATTTCCAATTTTTTTTAGGTGTGTTAGAAGGTCTGATATTTGGATACAAACTTGGAAAAAACATCAATTTTGGTCTTGGCAATCAAATCTTTAAATCTTAGGTTTCGGTGGTTAAGAGGAGCTAAAAAACTGCTCATTAACCACCGAAAGTCTTGGTTTTCGGTGGTTAAGAGGTGAAAATAAAGGGCCTGTTAACCACCAAAAATGTTTCTATGCGCAAAAGGAAAAAGCCCGTGCTTTTTCTCGAGCCAGATGTCAAATGGGCGCAATCATTAAGTTATAACTGCTGAAAGTTTATCTAGGTGGTGAGGTATGGAGTTCTTATGGCATCTTATCTGAAGATTTATGCCCTGTTCTCCTTTTAACTACCAATTGTCATTTCAGAATTAAGACTCGACATAAATCCATAATTCCATGCATGATTTTCAGATAACATAATTGATTTGTCACATGGGCCTTCATTATCTCCAGTCATGAGGATACATAATCATTATGACTTCATTTGATTTCTGTTTCAATTTCATTAATATTCAATATTGAATCTGAGAGTAATTTTTATTTTCATGATCCCGTGATTTCCTCATGCAAACTCATACTCAACAGCCATAATCCCGTGATTTGTCAAGGTTGCCAAGTGGAATTCGAGTTCAATTGCTGGTTATTGAGCCATTTGTCATCCAATTCAAAGAAAAATCCGAGTCATTGCGATTCCCACGCAAATTAATTCGCCGCAGATCCATTTTTGAAAGTTACAGGTTTCGATGGTTTACATGCCCATATTTTTATCTCTTAACCACCGAAAGCAGAGCTTTTCGATGGTTAACAAGCCTAGATTTTTATCTCTTAACCACCGAAACCTGTACATGGCAGCGAGGTCATATTTTTGCACAGATTTGACTTTTTCTCAACCAAATATTTCGAGGTTGGTTTCTAAAGATGCATAATAATTAAATACATCATATTTAAGGTTTTATATTGATTTATTTAATGTTTAAGAAGGTGGAAAAGTGAAAATGGTGACCTAGTTGATGAGCAAAAAAACTGTCTTTTTGCCAAAGGTGGAAAATTCGAATTTCCTATGAGAATTCATCAGCCTTGGAAGACTTTCTACATATGTGAAAGAGTTTGGAGGATATAAAGGCTATCAAGATAGAGTTTGACACCTAAGATAGGATATTTTGTTTTGACTTTCCATTTTTATAAGTCTAGATCCATTTTTATAGGATCTCATCCTACACTTGTTTGGTTTCACTATTTTTAGCAAATCTGATCCATCTTTCAAGGATATAGATTTCATCTTGTAAGGCTATAAATCCAAAGACATTTGAAGCACCTAAGGGTTCAATTTTGGAGACTTTTTCATATTATGTACTCAAACTTCTCATTTTCATATTGAGTAATACAAGCTTCTTTTGCCATAACTTGTTCATATTTCATCTTCTTATCTATTCTGTACTTGCACCTGGATATTATATTCATTCTGTTATGCTTGTTTATGCCCGATAACTGTCATCTTATCATTGCATTCATAAGTTAAACTTTGCAAGTATTCCTGTGATTATTTTAATTGGCCATTCATATATGCTTTATATGTAATTCTCCTGATATAATAGTTATTTCTCCATACATCCCTTTATTTGTAAACTCTTTGAACATTTGTGGTTGAAAGCCTTGTCCATCTAAATGTGTTCATGCATGTTTTGAGTGAGAAATGATTTAGTCATCTGACTTGATCCAAACCCACACTTATTATTGAGAAAATAGTTACCAAAAGATTAAGTTACCAGGCATCTCTGACTTACAACCTAGGAGAGTTTCCTGGAGTGACAACAGGCCCAATACGACAAACATGTCAAGCCTCGCATTTTCTCAGAAGGAGATCTGGTTCTCCTTTACAAACAAGATCGAGATATGGGAGGAGCTGAAAAATTCGAAGCCATGTGGCGAGGTCCTTATATCGTTAGACGAGTTTTGGATAAATGAGCTTACGAGTTAGTAGATTACGACGGTATCCCTTTGAGTGAACCCATAAATGGGTTGTACTTAAAGAAGTACTATGCCTAATATCACCTGTGCATGAGTACTTGTATTTTATTGTATCATACTTCTTGTGTGTTACTGTAGTATGTTTTTTTCGTTATCTGGTCTTTGCCCTTATGTTACGTTGTGTTTGGTTTCCAAATGTCGGAGTCTTCGCTACCCCACATTGGCTTTGCTGATGGTGCTAGCCATAGTACTCAGAACCTTGCTTCTGCTGCGTGGGCAATTTACGCCCCTACAAATGAACTTATCACTCTACGAGGTGTGTGTCTCATCCGTGCGACCAACAATATTGCAGAGTATAGCGCCGTTATCAAATTGTTGATTGATGCTATCTCACTTGGTATCTGTCACTTGGTTGTACGAATTGATTTGCAGCTAGTAGTACTACAATTAAGTAATGTCTATGCTATTCGAAGTCCTACTTTATTACGGGTATATTTACGAATTCGCCTCTTGGAACATTATTTTGATTATATTTTGTATCAACATATTCCTATATGTCTAAATACATTAACTGATGCATTGACTAACTATGTATTAGACAGACATTTGGGCCATTTATAAATCAATAACATCACATGTATCACACAACACAAGATAATCCGGTAGAAGCCGTATATATGTATATAACGATCAAAAGTTTTTTACAAAAAAAAGTTCTGTCCAAGGACCAAAATTTCAAAATATGAAGCTCGTAGCTTCTACAAAGTAACGTCACGGGTGGCGCTCATGATAACACACGACTGCCTGAGAAACCCTATGAAGAAGTCGGACAATAGACTCTTACACACCCATGGTATGTCGCTGATAACGCAGAGGGACCTCTCCAATAAGCATGTAAAGAATGTCAACAGTCAACCCCTCCAAGTTTTTCTCCACTGCCTCATAATCTTCAGCATCCCATCGCGGCACTGGAGCCACCTCTCATTGTTGCTAAATAGGAGACGTACCTAGAGGTCGGTATGGCCCCACATATGTGTCATTCAAAATATATTTTTGATCAGTTCTTGGGAAAACATAAAAGCATTTGCATATGATAAAACTCACAGTTATTTTTGATCAGGTCTGGGAACAATTTCCCATACATCATTCTTTATTATGGATTGGTATTCCTTTGTCATGGCATCTCCCAATTCCTTCTTCTGGATGGCCTCTTCAAAACATGTAGGTTCCTCATCAAGTAGATTTCACATCAAATCCGTGTAACTGGAAAATGGCTTTGGTCTCTTCACCTGTCTTGTGGTTCCTTTTGGAACACCATACTTCTCTCCATATTGAATAAGCTCTCTTGCCCAAGCAGGCTTTATTTTATGGGAGAAGGTTATTTGAGGAGGTTCTTGAACTTATGTGATATCATGATCTTTAGGAGTCTCCTCATCAAGGGAAGTTATGACTTCCCTTACAGGTTCTGCAACTCTGGGAACTTCCCTCACGGATTCTGTCATCTTGGGATTTACAGGTTCCTCTTCATATACCTCTTCAAGCAGGCATCTTCTCGATTTATTAAGTACAACTTCTTCATCAAAGGTCACATCCATGCTGATCTCAACATGGCGGTGACCAGGTATGTAGATTCTGAAGGTCTTGGATACCTCACAGTATCCCACAAATATTCCCTTCTTTCCGGAGGGTTCCAACTTGTTTCTTTTCTCTTTTGGTATATGGATGAATACTGGACAACCAAATATTTTGAGATGGCTTACCTCTAGCTTCTTTTCGGTGAACATCTCTTCTGGTGTCTTGAGCCCAAGTGCACTATGGGGCAATCAGTTCTGCACATAAACAACTGTCATTGTTGGTTCTGCCCATAAGAACGTAGGAAGATCTTGATCTTCACAGCTTCCAGCATGGTTCTGTTCTTTCGTTCAACTACACCGTTTTGTTGGAGATCTTGATCCCAACATCTTTGTAGATATTCACAAATTCTTTTGAGGTATACTCTCCTCCATTATCTGACCTGAGTATCTTAATATTCCTTACATAAGGGTTCTCTTATCAAGGCTTTCAATTCCTTGATCTTGTTGAACACTTCAAATATATCCAGGTCTTTTACGAGAATAGTCATTAATGAATGATACATAG
>ML790106.1:70272-115557 GCA_009831015.1 Picea engelmannii | reverse complement strand
GAGACTGCAACTGCAACTGCAACTTAGGGTTTTATGAGGAAACCCTAATTTTTCAAACTTCAAATTTTGAAATTCTGATCCAGGGGATAGGTGCACTGAGCTGAGGCAAGTTAGTTGGTGCAGTCAGATTTTTGAAAATCCAACTTTTACCCCTTGAAATCTGATCTACGGATTTCTGGACCGGTGCTTCTGGTTTTCTGGTACTTCTGGTACTTCTGGTACTCTGGTTTTCTGGTTTTCTAGTACTTTGTGAAACTAGGGTTTCACTTTCTGGGAGATCTAGCCACTGAAAAGGTGCGCTCTAAGTGCCAAAACGATCCTTGGGGGAGGGCGCAACTTTCTAGGGTGTTAGGGAGCTGAAAATACTCACTTTTGCAAAACCCTAATTTTGGGGTACGGTAACAGTGACGTTTTTCCTCTTGTAAATTGTGCTTTCTTCAGGTTGGCTCTTATACCATGTTAATGTTTATGCCATTATTATAGTTCTTTGCATTTCAATAGATAAGAGCATAATAAGAACAATATCACTGAGAAATACACATTCACAAGAGACACAACATTTATCCTGGGAAACCCTCTAGGGGAAGAAAACCCAACAAAAACTTCCTTATCATAAATAGCTTATACAATGTTCAAGAGATAACTCAAACCAATACAGAAAGTCCTCCCCAGGAGATGCACCACCCTTCTTCTGCTCTCTCCAACTTCCAATTGCAGCTTGCCTCATAAGATAATGAGCAAGTGAGTGTGTCTAAGAAGTGAGGCGCTAGCCTCTTATTTATATCAATCTAGCACGTGTGAAGAGTCACCATCTGGCAGGGCTGACCTCTCACTCTGGGTGGGTAAACCCACCTTTAATTAATTTTGGCCCTTCCATTATAACTGCTGGGGCTGACTTCTTATTCTGCACTTTGTAATTGTCCGATGACCAATCCGCAAAAGGGGATTTGGTCCTTATACAATTACCGACATGATTAATCCTCAATGGGGATTAATCCAATAACAACAATAATAATAATGACATGATTAATCCACAATGGGGATTTAATACAATAACAAAATAATAATAAGAATGCTCTTCGCAATTACATTATTTCAACAGTTGATAACGCAGAGGGACCTCTCCAATAGGCATGTCCAGAATGTCAACAATCAACCCCTCCAAGTTTTGCTCCACTGCCTCATAATCTTCAGCATCCCATCGCGACACTGGAGCCACCTCTCATTGTCGCTGAATAGGAGATGTACCTGGAGGTCGGTATGGCCCCACATTTGTGTCATTCAAAAGATATTTTTGATCAGTTCTTGGGCAAACATAAAAGCATTTGCATATGATAAAACTCACAAAAACATTTAAAAAGTGAAAAAATTTGTACTTCTTACCTAGATCTCCTCACTGAGCATCCTCAGGTAGTGCCAAATCTGGATCTCCTCGAAAATCCAACCTGACATAGGCATTATCATCGACCATCAACATCTGTGGCCGCAACTAGTCAAAGAAGGAATCATTGTATTTGATGATTGACCCAGCTACATGTTGAGCCATGAGATTGCACCACCTCAACATCCTCGGATCCTCTGGAGCTGGTAAACCCCACTCAACCTGCAACCTCAGCAAGGGAACCCTCTCAAGAAAGAAGGACACCAAAAGTGATCCGTACCCAAATTTCTTCAGGTCACCTTTCCTACATTTTGTCAACTGCCTCTTTATGCTACGAAGGACTGCATCTGATCAGTTAAAGACCCGAGGCTCAGTACACTCTATGGCATATTGAAAATAGCTCTGGAGAGCCATGTGTGAAGCAATGCTCCCAACCATATGAGCAATGGTGAACATGATAGTGCGAAGGGTCAAATCCTAGACCCCCCAAATGGCCACCTTTCCTTTGCTTCTTTTCGCCTCTGGAACATAGTACTGACGACAATACTCACTCATAGGCATCCCACCACCTTGGATACCGGTCAAGCTAGCATGGTACCCACGCCGTGATAGTCCTGTTAGGAAATAAACGTCCTCGATATCCAAGGACAATGTGTGGACCCCCACATGGAATACTTGTTGGTCCATGTCCCACATATGAATGAGGTACTCCAACAACCTGACTTGGGCCCTCATACCCGGGATCCAAAATAATTTTAGGAGACCATAGTATCATAAAGAGACAACGGTGCCTGGGTCATTCCTGACAATAGCACCATCTTCTTCATGCTCTCTTTCGTGCCACTCCAGAACCATCGTGATGGTCAAATTCCTGCACAAGAACCATAAGAAGAGGGTCAACAACTCTTTTCAAGCATTGGGACATTTTTTCATTGAGAAAAAATCAAAGAAAATTTTCATTTTTCGGTTCTCGCAGGTGCCCCTTTAGCATAGTGCGAGGCTCTCGCAGGTGCCTTTGGGGTCACCTGTGAGAATCATGCATTCTCGGAGGTCCCATATGGCTAGCCTGCGAGAACACCTGGGCACAAATTTTGGCCCTAAAACAAACTCAAAACTTGAAATTTGTCAATGAAAACAAAAAATTGAACCATGAAAAGGTAGAAGATAGGGAGCTTACCTCACTGACGCAAATGGTTCGCCAAACGGTTGCTCGTACCTTCCGCAATCGAGCACTGAAATTCAAGGGCAAAAGAGGGGTTTTGGGCTAAAACCTTGGCAAAGTCACAATGACTATGGTAAAAGGACTTTTACCCACTTATATTTACTTTTTACCATATTTGTTGATTTTTATAATTGTTTTATTCATCAAACCTAATGCCTAATAGCTCTATGAGTGTGACTTTTTGTAGATATGACGACTTCGAAGTCCACACAAAGGAGTACGGATATTTCTCTTTTTCATCACATGTTTAATTATTTTTTATGGTTTTTAGACAAAACCTCAAGCTTGGTCTTTGTTCGCTCTCACACTCGAAAATACATGAGAACGTAATCGAGTACCATTTTATCACTTTTTCGGGCTCATAAAGGTTATATGAAAAAGGAACCCCCTAGAGTCCTCTTTAAGCTCTTTTCAGACTCTCTAAACATGAAAAGATTGCCGAGCGATCTTTCTATTTTCACGCTCGTTAAAGTATTTGAAGAAAGCGTCTGTTGGGTGATAATTGATCTCTTTTTCGGTCTCATCAGACTACTTTACGAAAAAGGAACTGAGAGAGTTCTCTTTTGAGTGTTTTTCCAGACTCTATAATCATGAAAAACCTTTGAGTTTTCTATCTTTGGACTCGTTATACAAACATCGAAAGACCCATAATGGGACCAAACCACTTCTTCCTAGGGTTCGTTAAACATACTCCGAGAGACTCGTCCGAAGGATGAGCTTACATCACCAAGCATATGTTATCCTCCTCAAGCTTGCGTAAAAATAAAGAGGTACTTGCCAGAAATGGTGGGGGAAAATTTGGGAAAGGGATGTGTTTTCGTATTCATATTATTGGCAGTAAGTGTCGCTCTTGAACATGACACCTCCTATTCGTTATTTGAAGTCGGTTTGGGAAATCCGTTTGTCTCTCATTCGACTTGCCACAAGGTCACATCCTAAGTTGTCTCTGAGTCAGTGCTACCAAATCATTTGTCATGTCATTCATATGTTCAAGAGAAGTTCATCTGAAACCTCTATTGAGTCGACCATATGTAGTTGTTCATTCTTACTGAGTCGACCTTCCCTGTGTCCATGTCCATCTATATTCATACTCTGTTTCACCTTCAAAATCTGTTACTCATTTCGTGTCATTGATGGGGGATACATCAAGGCCCTCCTATGATGAGTTTTTTTTTCCGTCGACTCCAGCTCATTATCCGGAAACACGACTTAGAAATTATTTGGTACCTTGGGACTTGCATGCCTCAATGGCAGGTTCTCTTGCTTTCGACAGTGGGATTTCATCATTGACTCCTGATTTGGAGATTCCATTGAATGTTCGACCTCAACTCATTTATTCACATTCATTGGATTGTACTCATGTACCTTAGGAGTCATTGACATTATCAGTGATTTCCCTCGCACTTGTTAACGGTTGCATCATTGACCGGTAATCAAGTGGTTTCTACCATGTTCGACTTTGGCACATGTAATCACATGGTTAGATTTTTACTTTCAGGTGATGGGATTGAAGACTCTAGGTTTCATATTTTTGACCTAGGCTGCGATGGAGTATGTATGATTTGCATCGACACATAGATCCATTTTGTATGTCTCGTGGCTATGTCGTCGTAATTTGAATTTTCTTGCATAGATCCACAGTGTATTCTTGGTGGCTATGCGATATTTTGATGGCATGGATCCACGGTGTATGATTGGTGGCCATGACCCATGTTCATGATGTCATCCGTTTGTGATCTGAGTATGGGGATGCCTACCTTAGAACTGGTATTATATTCTGCAGATGCTTGGTTGTTTGCAGGTTTCCGATTAGTTGCACTCCTGGTTTTCGAGACACACACACAGTTTACAAAGTATTTCGACTGTCACTGATTCTGGCCTCATACTTTGGGGGGCATTCTGTTACACATGATTTTGGTCATCTTGGTGATGTATTAGCAATGGTGCATTCAGGCTCCCAACAAGGACTTTTTTCCTGAGAAAAATGGATCTTGTCTCCTTCCAAAAACATATTTTCAAAGTGAGTTCGCAGGCTACATATGGCCTAGGGTGCGAGAATCCCTCATTCTCACAGGCCACCTTCATATAGGGTGCGAACTTCTCACAGTTTGCTCCATACATAGGGTGCGAACCTATTTTCAAGCTTGGAAAATAGAAGAGGTCTCGAGGGTTCTAGAAGGGAATCTTCTAGAAAATGAGTTGGAATTCATATGGTTGTCATTTTACTGACTTCTCATATTTGATGGGATCATCCTCATCCATGTAACCGTCTCTCATTCTCCTATATATTGAAAGTTTTCTCATGGAAAAGGTTAAGCAAGATTAATTGAAGAATTGGTGAAGGAATTGTGTGAAGAACCTTGCTTAGACAGAAGCTTGGATACTTTAGCTGGTCTATCAAGAGGAATTAGATCTTCTTCATGCAAGTATAGAGAAAGTGTGTGTGTTGGAACCAAGGTTCACTGAAAGGAATCTTGCGACGTCAAGGCAATCAGGTTGTATCTTCTACTTTCAATTAATATGATACATCAACATGTCCCTTTCCCATAAGGTCATTCTTACTTTATTGTGTAATTCCTTGATCATATGCATAAGTTGACGTTGAATACATTGTGCTATCTTCACTTTGGTTGGTTTGTGTTGTCTTGGACTTGGCCTCACAAGAGCACCGGAGCGAAGCGGGAGCAACAAAGACCTAAGGAAGCGATACAAAGGTATGTCATTCGTTCCTCCTTACTAGCAAATTCAATGATTGCAACTTAGGGAAAGAGTCATGTCCTGTCCTATTTTGTTCTAGATCCAGGTGGATCTAGGGAGATCTGTTAGTGTCCGCACCTACTGATTAGTCCGATAACATTAGCTCCATTATATCTCCAAATAGTTATCAACAATCATTACAAGGTATTTGGTGAAATGCCTAAGGGTATTCCACCTGCTCAAGACCATGTCCATTATATTCATTTGCAATCGAGAAGTGTACCTCATAACATTAGGCCTTACAGGTATACATATGCACATAAGAGTGAGATTGAACACATGATTTAGGAAATGTTAAAGTCCAACATCATTCAACCTAGCCAAAGTTCTTTCTCGTCACTAGTGGTGATTGTTACAAAAAAGGATGGTTCATGGTGTATGTGTCCAAATTATTGAAAAAATCAACAAAATGACCATCAAAGATAAGTTTCCTATTCCTATCATTGATGAATTATTAGATCAATTGCATGGATCAAAATTCTTTACTAAGTTGGATCTTCGTTTGAGATATCGTCAAATCAGAATGAGGTAAGAAAACATTCCTTAAATAGATTTGTGAACACATCAAGGTCATTACGAGTTTTTGGTTATGCCATTTGGAATTACTAATGAACCTTCAACATTTCAAAGCTTGATGAATTCCATTTTCAATCCTTTCCTTTGAAAATTTGTGTTAGTAGTTTTTGATGACATAGTAATCTACAACAAATCTTGGGAAGAGGATGTACAACATGTTGACAAAGTATTACAACTATTGGAAGATTAAGAACTTTATGCAAATCCTTCCAAGTGTGCCTTTGGGGTTCAATATGTGGAATATTTCAATCATATTATATCTCATGAATTTCTTGACCCTATTGTAGGTTTTCAAAACTCCCGAGTACCCTCCTACCAAAGAGGTGTGAAATTCCAAGAGTACCTTTTGTTTGAGTTGGGAGTTCTTACAGAAATATAAGCAATCTTTGTACCATAGTGAATCATTTTTCCATGTAAATGTATCTGATGTAGTGGAATCCTGTTGCAACCTTTGAATGAGAGTCCACATGTTTTCTTCATTCTTCCATTCATCCCTCACTTTTATTATCCAATTGGGTTGGATGATCGAGATAACACAGAGAAATGCCTCAAGATCTTCATCCTTTCTTGAGAGTGCATCTGCCACAACATTTTTCTTCCCTTTGTTGTAGATTCATAACCCAACATTTTGGTAACCCATTTTTGTTGTTCTTATGAAGATAGTCTTTGTTCCAAGAAGTATTTAAGACTATCATGATCTGTTTTGACCTTGAAGTGCCTACATATTAGGTAAGGGTGCCATTTATTCAATGCATGTAGTATTTCCATCATTTCCTTCTCATAAATGAGTTTGTGTAAATCCTTTCCCTCGAGTGGACGACTTTCAAAAGAAAGGGGCCTTACTTCTTGCATTAGAACATCACCAATACCATTTCCCGAGGCATCACATTCCACAATAAAGGTTTTTGTGAAGTCTGGTGTGGTCAAGACAAGATATTTTCACATCACCTCTTTAAGTTTTTCAAAAGCTTGAGTTGCCTCTAAAGTCCATGAAAATACATCCTTCTTAGTTAATGTCATTAAAGGTGTTGTTATTATTCCATAGTTCGGAACAAACTTGTGGTAGTAACCTGTCAAACCCAAAAATCCTCTAATGTTCTTCAATGTTTTGGGAATCGACCGGTCCATCATGGCCTTAATCTTGTTAGGGTATACCTTGATGCCTTCATGAGATAAAATATGACCCAAATTCTCTACTTTCTTCACCTCAAAGAAACAATTGGCTGGTTTGACATATAATTGTTCCTCCTTTAGTAGTTGTAGCACCTTGTCAACATGTCACACCTGATCCTCCCAAGACTTTCTATAGATTAGTATATCATCAAAAAATACTAACACAAATTTTCGAAGGAAGGGCTTGAAAATGTGATGCAGGAGCATCGCTAGAAAGTCCAAGTGGAGGAACAACTCAGCGTCATAGTGCGCCTTTCTAAAATTTTAGAATATGAGAGCTGGCGCTTTTCTGTTAATCTGTTTTGGAATGGATGATTGAAAAAGAGAGAAACGCTCAGAAACTGTATGATGGCGAGAGGTCTGGGAGTTTGACTCCTAGTCTTGAATGTAATAGAAATTAGGTAGCAGTTGGGGTTTTCTATTTTTCAATAGACTAGTAGTCAGGAGGGAACCCTAGAGGAACCTTATGGTAGAAGGAGGAATATTGTACGCCCAAATGAGGGAGTCAAACATAGAGGATTGTAGTAGAATAGGAGGGAGAGTAGTTTTTGGAGAAAGCCGAGACTCTGTTGTAGTCAGAGATTTTGTACACATTGAAATCAGACATTCATCTTAATAGAAGGAGCGTAGTTTTTCTTGCATATGTACTTTCCATGTGTTTATGTTTATGAATGAATGTCATCTGTGTGTTTATGATGCTATAGATGCATGATAGGTCTCATATGTAGTAGAAAGATAGATCTCTCTATATTTTTTGAGTTGAAATATCGTTTTGGGTTCTTTAGGCTGTGCAAAAAGTGCACAACATAGTAGTTGAACTCTGTGTCCAACGCAAGGAGTGCACATCTGAATCTCGAATCAATTTCAGGAGAGAACGTGCAAGGAGGGAACACCAAAACATTAACAAAATCAAGGAGGATCCTCAAGGTTGCTGAATACCTTGGAGGAAAGACTGTGCAAGGAGGCACATAACAAAGAACATAATTACTAAAGATTCTGTAGAGCTCTGCCAGGAGGGCATTGAGCAGGTGAAAGGAGTGCACAAAAGAGGACCATGTTTTGAGTTATGAGAAGAGAAGTGTCATAGGAGAAGACACTCGCAAATTTACTGAACACTCTGTAAGAAATATCTCTACAAGGTGTACATGAGTAGACAGTTGCCAAGTGAGCACAAAGTTTCCTTTGAAAGGAAGCAAAAGGGCCAAATCTCTTGGATACTGAGCAAGTTGAAAGCTGAGGAGGAGTAGTGCAAGTTTTCATGAAGAGCACAAGTGTGCACCAGAGTCGAAGATAAGTTTCATTGTCAAAGCTTAGGAGGTCGAGCGAGAAGTTTCCAAGAGGGCACTAGAAGGTCGTTTGAAAGACACAAAAGGGTGAGACCCTTAGGAGCCTACGTAAATCAAATAACTCAGAAGAGATAACATAAGGAGGGAGCGTAAAGATAACTTGTTTCAAGTTCAAAATCTCAGAAGGGAAAGCGTTCCCAGGAGTAAGCGAGATCCAGAGCGGTCAGATCACAGGAGAAAGATCAAAGGGAAAAGCCTTTGACACCTAGAAAATTCTTCCAAGTCTGGGAGAACAAAGAAGCTCAGGAGGAGGAGATAGATCAACCGTCAGATCGGATGTAGGTAGAAATATGGGCCATCAGATTAGAGTCCAGATAGGAGGAGCGCATACAAGGGGATAACATATCTCAACCGTTAGATCTCGGTGTGAAGGACCAACAACCATTGGATCCATAGGTAAGTGCACAAGATTTAACCCTTTGGAGGTGCACAGGGTAAGTGACCTTGCAAAGTCCAAGTTCATGAAAGGAACACAACCATTTATATAAGGAAAGTGTGGACTATAGATATGGTCCCAAGAAACTTGTGAGTTCAGATATCGGGGGAAGAGAGGTGAGTAGTCCTCCAAATTCGGGAAATGTGAAGTCCCGAGTTTGCAAAGAAGATATCAACCATTGGATCATGGGGAGATCTGGAACGTTAATCTAGAAAGTGGAAAATCGAGAGTCAGGAGGAAGAAGGAAGATGAGACATATTTTGATCTCGCGAAACACGAAGTCCCGATTCGTGAAGGGGAGAGAAGAACTGTTGGATCGCGGGGATTGTAGACCATCGATATGGCACAAACACAAGTTTAGGAGTCAGAAGAAGGGAGACAATAAACCTTTCGACCACGCGAAGTGAGAAGTGGCAAAGCACTCAAGGGATTGGACCTAGATCATAGCGAGGGGTCACGTTGATGAAGGTTAATGGAATGAGATAGCGCTCGCTAGGCTCTAGTTCAAGATTTCGGAAGTTGGGAGAGTCGAGGTGACTCACATGAAAATACCCAACACGTGAAGTCGGGAAGCACCTTTTGGGTTAGGCATGTGGTCACATCTATGGTCACTTGAAGGAATGGGCTTAGCTAGAGAGGAGCTAGCACCCATTTGGCATTGTGGTTTTGAACAACGCTCAAGAGAGGGCCCGCGGGTGCCATATGACCTAGACATTTGAAGGAAGGGCCTGTGTAGGTTGATTTGGGGGTTCAATAGAGTCTATTCGACTTAGTATCTTGATCGATCCTTGACCGGAAGGTCAGCAGCCCCGAGGGGAGAAGGGGGGGTCTACATCAAGTTGTATCAGAGCTGAAGTTCACTTGTGGACAACAAGTGAAGGAAGACATAGTATCGATGCTATGTAAATATGGGTACAGGGTGTGCAACAAATGGTAGATATCGAGGAGGGCTGAAGACAGGAAAGATGGCTATTGAAGGCCATGAGCATGGTCGAAGAGGAGACTGCTAGAAGAAAAGTAAAGCATAAATTGATGAGGAGCTCATTGAGATAAGAGAAAGAATGGAACAATTGACATTGAATATGCAGCAGGAGGCAAAGGTACACTGGAGGTACGAATGGCCTCTGAAGATTAAAGTAAAATGGCCAATTCAAAAGTTGTTGGTTAGAAAGAAACAAAAAGTAGTGAGGAGATGGCTGAGGTATGCTGAAAACCTCAGTGACATAGAGGAAGAGCGGGTTTGCATTTGTGAGCCAGAATTATGAGAAACCCTCAATGATGAGAAAGGGAGATCAATTATAGGTCTCATAAACTGCCAAGAGGGCAGAGATGAATTTTCAAATTTCCAAGTGGGCAATGATATGAGATCAAGTGAGGATCTCTTAGACTGTCAGGAGGAAAATAATGGAAATTCATATTTCTAGGTGGAACATGAGATGGGATCATTACATCTCATAAACTTCCATGAGGGAAAAAGTTCCAGGTGGGCAATGGAAGGAGATCAATGGATGATCTCATAAACTACCAGGAGGATAGTGATGGAATTTCAAGTTGCCAGGTGGGCAATGAAGAGGGATCATTGGATCTCATAGACTGCCAGGGGGGCAGAGGAGGAATCCCATAGTGCCAGGTGGGCAAGGGAGGAGAGATGAACTCAACTGAGAGTTCATATCAGGAAGGAGTGTTGATGGAAGAAGATCAAAGGTATGTTCTGATCGTTGGGGGAATTCAAATATTCCTGCCAAATAGTCCAACATAGGCTAATACAAGATTTGCACATGAGGAGGTAGTGGAACAAGAATCTGAGAAGGAGGCCATGAGGCCAAATGATTTTGAAGCTAACTTTGTCTGTGATGCAGGTGCAATAGAAGAAAGACAATTAGCAAAAACTGTCAAAGAGGAGGAGAAAGAACAAATACTGATGTCTGCCCCAACAAAAAAAAGAGGATAATTCGGATGAATCGATCACTCAATGGGAGAAGGAGTTGGAAATGTTGTAGGACTGGTTGAACAATCCAGAACCAAAATATGGCTGCCCAAAGATAGTCATGTAGATTGTGGGAGAGGATCACTCAACAGAATTGCTCAAAAATTTCATCCCTGGAGCTGAACAGGAGATGACTACAACAATGGAGCCTGCAGCAGAAGAGGAAGAAGACAACTTATATTTTTTTGAGCTGTATGAGGAATTGGATGCCCTATAAAGAAGGGTAAATATGCAGAGTAGGCATGTTGGCACAGGGGCAGATCTAAGGTTCAATGCACCAACAATGCACCAACAAAACCCTAACTACCGACCATTTCGAAAACACCTACGAAGCAGATGAAGTCTCACCCGAGGTAGAGTCAGAGGTGGTTGCAGGAATCAGGTGTATGGAACCTTAGTTGGGACACATATATGTGATTATAATACTTAACAGAGCACCTAACACTGTCAGTACATCAATATCTAACTAATATCTACTTTGTAGTTAAAACAAAGCATCGCAACATTCACCCAAATCTAATGTATACAAGCACTTAACATAAGGAATTAGATCAGATCTAGCAGATTCAAGCACTAAGCAAGTGCATAGATGTCATATCTAGCATCTAGATTCATCATAAGCACAAAGCATAAACATATCTATCTATCTATAACAAATCACTTAGCAAGTAAATACATAAACACATCAGAGCATCACACAAAGCAAAATAACACAGTATTTACGTGGTTCACCCTCACCCTAGGGATACATACACCAACTCTTCTTATTTATTATGTTCTTCAATGGATTACATGCACAATGCCACAAAAAACCTACTCTGCATAGGACAAGAGATTAGCGCACACCTCGCCAGATCCTCCTTCCCCGAGATAGGTTACAACACTAAGCCTTTTGTAATCACTTGCACTCAGCTCTGCAAGTGTCACACAATATGCACAAAGCACTTACAATCCTTCAATCACATAGATATAGCACTTAGCGTGATATCACACATATATGCATATCCTCTTCTTCTTACATAGCCTGGACATTTATTTATACTTTAAAAAATAGGCCTAAACATGGGTAAACCCATGTGCCAACATCCCATAATCGTTACATATTCCCAAATCCCAGAAAGGACCCAAAAAGGGGCCGAGATCCCATGATATTTTCTTTGTCTTGCACTCCTTCTTCGACAAGCTGTCGAAGTCCCAAAATAGGTCAAACTTAACCAAGGATCTCCCAAAACTTGATCAAGGGCCAACAAGCCCCCAACACTCACTTGTGACTCGTCCCGAGTCACTCTGGTCTGGCTAGTTCTATTTCAAATGCCTCGATCTTGGCTCGAGCTACTTCCACTTGTCACTGTGCCACAACCTCCTGTTCCGAGAACTCCTGGATGACTGCATCATTGATCGGATCCTCTAGACGCTGTTCAACTGTAGTGACAACCTGGTCTAACTCTGCTCCTTGGCCTTCTATCTATGTAAACAACTGATAGGCCTTATCTTGTATAGGTTGGAGCCTCTAAGTTACTTCCATAACTCTGCTCTGGATAGTGTGGATCTACAGTTGGGTGGTGCGTTTCTCTTGGGAGTGCTTCAATCTTTCCACAACTGACAGGGGCTTCAACTGCGCCTGTATGTTTTCAGCTTGATACTTCGCCTCTTAGAGCTGCAACTCTAATGCCTTCAACTATGGGTTCTCCATGAGTTGTTCATAGGTTTAGGCACTGCAATAAGTGAGTTGCTTACATTCCAGGGTAAGAGCCTTTAGCCTTTCAATTGCGCTCTGGGCAGTTGCTTCTCTTTGGTCCCTTACATCTTGTGGGGTATCAGGTACAATGCGTAGCTCCAAATCTGCTATGCATTGCTGTAGCTGTTGGATGACTTTTGCTAATTGGTTCACCTGCTGTGTAACTTGGTCTTCTGCTTTGGTTTCTACGACAATCATAGAGTGAATTTCTCTGTTGACTGCTTCTTTTACTTTGAGTTTGTCTGTGAGCAACTGTTCATTTTCTTGCTGTAGTTGTGATTTTTCTACATCAAACTTCGCTTGGAGAGAAATATTTTCTGGTTCTACAGCATTACATTGCTCTACAAGTACCCCTTCCACTTATTCCAAACCCTGGGTGGATTTTGCTATTTCTTCCTGTGCTCATCGAAGGTGAGCTTTGACTGTATCATCTATTCGGTGGAGTTGAGCTAGCTCATCTCCCAATTCTGGTGCTCTCGACGAAGTGGGGATTGCGCGACTGGATTGTAGGGTCTGCTGCACCCCTCAAAGTTCAGTCTCAATTCAATCATACATCTCCTCTTGCTTTGCTTCTTGTTTCTCTGCTATTTTTAGTGAATCATCTTGCAGGGCTGCTATGAGGAAGTCAAAGTCATCAGAGGTGAGTAAAGTATGCATCTTGTTCATGGTGGCCTTCACTTTCTTCTGGGAGGAAGGTTTTAGAGGCGATCCTTTCCTCTCCTTCAGGGGTTCAACCTCGTCTCCTTGCTTCTATTCAACTTATTTTTCATCTAAATCTTCACCATCACCTCCTTTCTCTGGTGAAATGGAAGCAGTCTTCATGGATGCACTATCTAATCCTTGGGCCTCTTCAGTCTTCTTTGTCTTTCTAGGTTAGGGTGTATCCTGCGCTGTTTCTGGGTTGTCGATATCAGATATCTCTGCAGGGTCTGCTGGAATAAGGAGGTCCACTGACCATTCCTTAGTGATCTCTTCCAAGTCCTCCTTCGTCAGCTTATAGTAGGATTGAAGTTGTTTCTTATGTTCGTCGACGCACGTTGTGATGTAAATAAAATGTCGATCTGCGCTGAAATTCATAAGAGGCCTGAATCGATGAAGAGTGTTCGGAGTCATGCGAGGTTTAGATTGTATGGCTATCTTCATCTGATTGTAGTAGGTATGAAAAACAACATTTGAATGCCATTTTTTATTCATATCTCTTGAGTACCATAGTGTACTGAACTTCGTGGTTAGTGGTTCAAAAGGATCGATGTCTAGAAACATCGCACCTTCTGGCATCTCCCAGGCAATAAAATCTATAAGGATCAAGATCCAGCTGAAATGAAACTCATATCCTTGATCCTGTGCTTCTCTGCAGTTGAGTTCCAACTGGTTCACCAGGTACTTCGCCCAGTTCAGCTGAAGGCCTTCCCCGCACTTCCCTGCGAGTTCGACTACAAAACTAGTGACTTGGGTAGGTCGGTTCTTTCTGACTAACTTCCCTGTAATCAACTGACATGCGATGTGCACCACACCACTTTGGATAAAATCTACCTTGTAGCCTCATGTTCCCTTCTCGACATTGCCATAAGATTCCTTGATCTTCTGTGCTAGAGTGCGATCCATGGCTTTTCCGGGGTAAAAATCTTGTGGATCATGTCCTTGCATACTCAACCCTGTGATCCGATTGATCAACACCAGATCAACTATTATACGACGATTCAACCACAAATATATGCCATGGTAACAAGAAAGAAACAACGTGACACAAGCATTCATCTCATGGTGTCTTCCTAAGTGTGGGATCTTCATGAAGTTCAGCAGGGTGGATTGCGCGAGGTCATGGGTCCATTGCTGAGGGGTGATATTCGAATTATTCCCTTTAGTCCTGGTCAGGTACTTATGTGGAGTGAGCATGTTATAAACTTTGCAATCTATGAGGTTGAAGTCGCTGAAATTCAACGCTGCAATATTATCTTGGTCTGCGTGAACTACGCGTATCCCCTTCGGGAGGTACGTTGTAACCAATGTGTATTCAAAGTCTCTGGGTACGTTGTCTCGATTTAATGCACTGCTCAGAGGTGGAATATAGGTGGGTAATATCTTCGGGATCAATTTGGCATTCGTTAGATCATCCCTATGCTTGGTTCACTTTTCAACTAATGGCTGGGATGGTCTGGCTCCGTGAGCAGTAGACGGAGAGGTTGGAAGTCCTCTCATTAATGATGCTTGTACACCTATAGACATCGACATGAATCTTTTAGTCCTTAGGTCGATTAGTAATTCTGTCACAGATTCTTCAATCTCATTGAGCTCCTCGAACATATGCACTCAAGAATCTTAGACACTGCAATGGAATGGGTAGCAACGATACGATAATCAATGTGCAAGATCAACTTAGTCTACAGGTTCAAACCGTCAATTGGAAAAAGTGTTCTTGGTGCATGGCGCGATGGGATAAATAGGTAACTTGGTAACAGATCGCTTGCAACGGGTATGAAGGCTCCACTAACTCTGTTCTTTCCATTATGGCGTGGTCCCAACGGTCGGATGGCGAGCTGTCTGTCCATAAATGTCTTTCTACCCATTCAGAGCATTGTTGTAACGATTATAATTTCCCCAACGGCTATATTGCTTCGCCATGGCGAAGTGCCATGTTTCACTGTTATGATATCTCGACGAAGCTCCAATTTTGAAAATTTTCCTTCTGTGAGGTTCCTTTTGGAACCTTTTGCAAATTGTCAGTCTTACCTCTCTTCTTACTTATCTTTCTAGCCTTCTTTCCAGTGAGCTTCGTCTCGGTATTCCTTTTTCCGTTCTTGTTCTTATCTTCTTTTGACATAGTTACTTCGCGTTGTCAAGATTCTTTCCTAAGATTCAAGGGTGACCCTTCTTCTTTATCTGGAATAGGTACTTCAATCGTCTGTGGGTCTTCTAGTGTACTTGCAACTTCAACATCCGGGTCTCCAGTGTTAAATAGCTTCAATCTATTCTTCTGTTCTTCAATCAAATGTGTGATCCTTCTAGTCATAAATTCTTTTAACTCTTGCTTCTTTTGGTCTAAGACTTCTTCTTCTTCCTTCCTTCTGGCTTGGTATTTTTCAATCCAAGGTCTTCCTAGTAGCATGGTAAATGGGGCACTGGTCTCAATAAATTTAATAATTTCAAAATCTTCCTCTGTCGAAGGTCCATTGGCATTCATA
The DNA here is from genome assembly GCA_009831015.1 of Picea engelmannii. Taxonomy (NCBI): domain Eukaryota; kingdom Viridiplantae; phylum Streptophyta; class Pinopsida; order Pinales; family Pinaceae; genus Picea; species Picea engelmannii. The sequence goes on along the minus strand of ML790106.1, from coordinate 99,759 downwards.
GGTATTTGAGCGATCTTTCCACATAGGTTTATCAACTTTCCTTTGAATAGTCCTATTCCTCCTAGTGAAGGAATCATAGCAAGCCTCCCTATAGCTTCCCAATTTCTCTCTATCATGATATTCACTTGTGTTTCCTCATCTAGAACACAGTCAATGTCGAAGTCTGCTATTCTTGCTTCAAGGGATTATTTTTCTTTGAAGATCTCTGATAATTTGACATGTCGGTGGTCATTCAGGGTTTCTTTCATCTGTAACAATACTTTCTCTGATTCTTCCTGGGATTCTGTCATAATATTAGTTTCTGGATCTATCTTAGGGTTTTCTTGTCTCATGTTCATTTCTTCAAGCTTATCAATCATTCTAGGACAATCCAATACTTCATGTTCCATAGCTTTGCAACAAAGACAACTAGGTCTTCTCCCAGGGCATTCCTTAGCGAGATGTCCCGATCTTCTGCAACTATAACAAAGGGTTAATCCTCTATTTCTTTTAAATGATCAACAACCTTTCCTGTACTGTGCACTAGGATCATGGTATCTAATCTGCAAAAAAATATTTCTAGGATCTTGCATCCACTTGTTAGTCCAAACATTCTTTTTAGTCATAGGTATAACATACTTTTCACTATTCTTGTTAGATCTACTCATATCAAATCTTCTTTCATCTATTAATAGCCTAGTTTTCAATCTAGGACATAATCTATCAAACATACCTAGATCCATACCTTTGAAACAAAAATTTCCACTTATCTTACTTGTACAAAGCACAAAGCTTTCAGATCTAGAACTTTTCAATATTCTTACCTTTATCAGGGCACATAGCTTCCAGATCTTACCTCTTTTAATCAATAATTCTCACTTTCACTCTCAGGGCATAAAACTTTCAGATCTTACCTCTTTTCTTTAGCACAGATCTTTTCAAACTAAGTAGAATACTGTGCACTAGAGTGACAGATCTACGCACAGAGCTTTCACAACATCAGGTCGAATCTTTGCACAAAGATTATTCTTCCTCAGTTCCCAACAATCGGAGTTTCAGGTCTCGGCAATGGAACCATTTGTTGGTACAGGGGTAGACCCATGGTTCAACGCTACAACAATACACCAACAAAATCCTAACTACCGACCCTTTCGACAACACCTGGGAAGCAGATGAAGTCTCACCCGAGGTAGAGGCAGGGGTGGTTGCAGGACTCAGGTGTCTGCAACCTGATCTAGGACACAAATTTGTGATTATAATACTTAATAGAGCACATAGCACTGTCAGTTCATCAATATATAACCAATATCTACTTCGCAGTTAAAACAGAGAATAAAAACATTCACCCGGATCTTATGTATACAAGCACTTAGCATAAGGAATTAGATAAGAACTAGCAGATTCAAGCACTAAGAAAGTTCATAGATGTCAGATCTAGCATCCAGATTCATCATAAGCACAAAGCATAAACAGATCTATCTATCTATAAAAAACACTTAGCAAGTAAAGACATAAACACATCAGAGCATCGCACAGAGTAGAATAACACAATATTTATGTGGTTCACCCCCACCTTGGGGCTACATCCACCAACTCTTCTTATTTATTATCTTCTTCAATGGGTTACATGCACAAAGCCACAAAAACCCTACTCCGCATAGGACAAGATATCTGCGCACACCTTGCCAGATCCTCCTTCCCCGAGCTAGGTTACAACACTAAGCCTTCTGTAATCACTTGCACTCAACTGTGCAAGTCTCACACAATATGCACAAAGCACTTACAATTCTTCAATCACATAGATCTAGAACTTATCCCGATATCACACAGATATGCATATCCTCTTCTTCTTACATAGCCTAGACATTTATTTATACTTTACAAAATAGGCCTAAACATGGGTAAACCCATGGGATGACATCCCATAACCGTTGCATATTCCCAAATCCCAAAAAGGACCCAAAAAGGGGCTGAGATCACACGATCTTTGCTTCATATTGCGCTCAGTCTTCGACAGGATTTTGAAGTCCCAAAACAGGTCAAACTTGACCAATGATCTCCCAAAACTTGATCAAGGTCCAACAAGGCATATCCAACAGATCAAATTGGAAACAGGTGAAGGAGCATACCATCCCAGGGAGAAGCTGGAATAAGTTGAAGTTGAACCAACACAAGAGGAGATGACATAAGCCAATCTGTCAGAGGAAGAAGCTGAGAAACAACTCAGTGATGAGACTGCAGAACTGGAGTCTGCAGCAGGGTGGCAAGCTAAGGCCACAAGAGATGAAGGCATCAAGAGATATTAGGTTGATCTAACCATTGACAGGGAGGACCAACTAAAACAAGGACCAACCAATTGAGTAGCTGGACAAGGTGATCGAATAAATCAGAAGGCTGATGTTGGGGTCATCACAAGAAACTGTCATTAGGAGGAGGCTGAACAGAGGAAGACCTACCATAGCAACAGAGAAGAAACAACAACAATAGAAAAAGAAGCAACAAGGAAAATGAGCATATGAACAACTCCAATAGAAAGTATGGGACCCTGGAGGATATCAACAACATAGCAGAGGGAGCCATGAGCAAGAGCTCATGATTTTCCCAGCCGTAGAGTATGATGCAGGAACATTTCCAGCAAGTCCACATGGAGGGACAACTCAACGTCATAGTGCACCTTTCTAAAATTTTAGAATCTGAGAGCTGGAACTTTTCTGTTAATCTGTTTTGGAACAGATGATTGAACAAGATTGAAATGCTCAGAAACTGTATGATGGCGAGAGGTCTGGGAGTTTCACTCCTAGTCTTGAATGTAACATAAATTAGGTAACAGTTGGGGTTTTCTGTTTTTCGGTAGATGAGTAGTTAGGAGGGAACCCTAGAGGAAACTTATGGTAGGAGGAATACTGTATGCCCAAACGAGGGAGTCAAATAGAGAGGATTGTAGTAGAATAGTAGGGAGAGTAGTTTTTGGAGAGATCCAAGACTCTATTGCAGTCAGAGCTTTTGTACACATTGAAATCGAACATTCATATTAATAGAAGGAACATAGTTTTTCTTGCATATGAGCTTTCTATGTGTTTATGTTTATGAATGAATGTCATATGTGTGCTTATGATGCTGTAGATGCATGATAGGTCTCATCTACAGTAGAAATATAGATCTCTCTATATTTTTTGAGTTGAAATATACTTCTGGGTTCTTTAGGCTATGCAAGGAGTGCACAAAAGAGTAGTTGAACTCTGTGGCTAGCGCAAGGAGTGCGCATATGAATCTCAAATCGAGTTTAGGAGAGAACGTGCCCGGAGGGCACACCAGAACATTCAAAGACTCAAGGTTACTAAATACCTTGGAGGAAAGACTGTGCAGGGAGGCACAAAACATAGGATAAAATTACTGAAGATTCTGTAGAGATTTTCTAGGAGGGCATTGAGTAAGTACAAGGAGTTCACAAAAGAGGACCCTGTTTTGAGTTCTGATAAGAGAAGTGTTAGAGGAGAAGACACCCACATAGTTACTAAAAACTCTGTAAGAAAGAGCTCTGCAAGGTGTGCATGAGAAGACGGTTTCCAAGTGGGCACAAAGTTTCCCTTTGAAAGGAAGCGTAAGCGTTGAGTCCCTTAGAGACTGAGCAATTTGAAAGCTCAGGAGGAGTAGTGCAAGTTTTCACATAGAGTGAAATTGTGCACCAGAGTCGAAGATAAGTTTCATTGTCAAAGCTTAGGAGGTCAAGCACAGACATTTCTAGAAGGGCACCATAAATTCTTTTGAAAGACGCAGAAGGGTGAGAACCTTAGGAGAATGAGTAAATTGAATAACTCAGAAGAGATAGCGCGAGGGAGCATAAAGAGAACTTGTTTCAAGTTCAAAATCTCAAAAGGGAAAGCATTCCCAGGAGTAAGCGATATCCAGAGAGGTCATCTCGCAGGACAAAGATCAAAGGGCGAAGCCTTTGACAGTTAGAAAATTCTTCCAAGTCCGGGAGAACAAAGAAGCTCAGGAGGATGAGATACAACAACCGTCAGATCAATTGCAGGGAGAAATATGGGCCATCAGATTAGAGTCTAGATAGGAGGAGAGTGTACAAGGGGAGAAAAAATCTCGGCCATTATATTTGGGCGCGAAGGGCCAACAACCGTTGGATCCAGAGGTAAGTGCATAGGATTTAACCCTTTGGAAGTGCATAGGGTAAGAAACCTCGTGAAGTCCAAGTTCATGAAAGGATCACAACCATTGATCAAAGGAAAGTGTGGACTGTAGGTCTATTCCCAATAAACTCGTGAGTTCAGAGATCGGGGGAAGAGAGGTGATAAATCCTCCAAATTTGTGAAACATGAAGTCCCAAGTTTGAGAAGGAGATATCAACCATTGGATCATGGGGAGATCTAGACCATTAATCTGAAAAGAAAAAAATAGAGAGTTGAGAGGAAGAAGGAAGACGAGACATATTTTGATCTCGTAAAACGTGAAGTCCTAATTCACGAAGGGGAGAGAAGAACCGTTGGATCGCATGGATTGTGGACCATTGATCTAGAGCGAGCACAAGTTCGAGAGTCAGAAGAAGGGAGACAAGAAACCTTTCGACACACGAAGTTTGAAGCCATGAAGTGCTCGAGGGATTGGCCCCAGGTCATAGCGAGGGGTCACATTGATGAAGGTTAAGGGAAGCGACTAGTGTTCACTAGGCTCTAGTTCGAGATTTTAGAAGTCGGGAGAGTTGGAGTGACTCACATGAAAAGACCCAAAACGCCAAGTCACGAAGCGCCTTTTGGGTTAGGCGAGTGGTCACAACCATGGCCACGTGAAGGAAGTGGCTTAGCCAGAGAGGAGATAACACTTGTTTGGCATTGAGGTTTTGAACAACTCTTAGGAGAGGGCCCACGGGTTCCATACAACCTGTGCATTTGAAGGAAGGGACTGTGCAAGTTGATTTGGGGGTCCAACAGAGTCCCAAAGAGTTGATTCGACTTAGTATCTTGATCGATCCTTGACTGGGAGGTCAACAACCCCGAGGGGAGAAGGGGGGGTCTGCATCAAAATGGAATTCATCAATGCTTGGAATGTGGAAGGTGTGATCGTAGGGCCAAAAGGCATGACCAGAAATTCATAATGGCCTTCATGATTTCAAAATGTTGTTTTTGGGATATCTACTTCCTTCATTCTAATTCAATGATACCTTGAATGAAGGTCCAACTTTGTGAGATATATTTCTCCATCTAGTTCATCTAACAATTCATCAATGAAGAGAATGGGAAACTTATCTTTAATAGTGATCTTGTTGAGCTCTCTATAATTTGGACACATATGCCATGAACCCTCTTTTGAAATAGATGGCTCATATGTTTGAACATATAGTGAGCATAGTTGTACAATTACACCCTGATGCCCCTTTTTCAATAATTTTGTTATTCCATTAGATATTATCACCTTACTGGGTTTCCTTGTGATACCCCTTAACTCAATTTCTTTTCCTTCCAATGAAAATTTCATGAAAAGTTCTTGAAAATTAAAAGCCATTGTTTCTAATGATTGTAACCATTGGAATATTAGTACGACATCAACACCACCCATGGGTATATAAATCATTGGAATATTCATTACATATTCCACATAGTAAGATCGATCTTATGGCATTTTCCTAAGTAATTGATAGTTCCTCCATTTGCAATCATTACCTGAAACTTTGGCACTGGATATATAAAGCAATTGAGAGATTTGACTAATTTACAATGAATGAAATTATGAGTACTACCATAATTAATTAGGACTCTTACCTTTTTCTTTTATATATATCCTTCGATTTTGAGGGTTTGAGGAGTGCTAATTCCATCCAATGCATTACATGATATCATGGGAGTCAACTCTTCAAAAGAAATCTCTTCTACATTTTCATCTTGATATGGTTCTTTTTATTGTTCTTGTTCTTCTTCCTCTTCACAATCTATGTAGAATAATTTATTCTCAACACACTTATGTCCCTTACTGTAATTGTTGTCACAATTAAAGCATAAACCTTTTTATTTTATTTCCTCCAATTGTTTAGGTGTCAACCTTGTAGGTTGGTTTTTTTTAGAAGAAGGAACATTATTCTCTTGATAGATGTTAAGAGTGGTACTTCTAGGAGCCATATCCATATTTTTACTTTCAACATTTCTCACCACCCTGAATGCATTCTCCAATGATTTGGGTTCCCAAAGGTGAACCTCATGTTGAATATTATCCTTTAAAGTTCCTATGAATACATCAATCAGGTGCTCATATGGAATATCTGTTACCTTTATATTCAATCTTTGGAAGTTCTCAATGTGCTCCACAATTGAACCCTTTTGCTTGAGATTTATCAATTGGCTAAAGAAGCTATTTCTCCTTGTATCCTCATAGTGTGCTTTCATTTATTCCATGAAAATTTTCCAAGTGACAAGTGATTTGCTAGAACAAATCCATAGATACCACACAAATTGATTGGGTTCTAAATATAAAGAAGCAATTTGTACCTTTTGTGTATGTGAAACATCATGTAGATCAAAGAACTGCTCCATCTGAAGTATCCATGTGATTGGATCCTTGCCATCAAAATTCCTCATATCATTCTTAGGAAAGTGGTTGGTCTTCAACCCAAAGTTAGAGTTTCTCCAGTCTTGATTCATCTTCCTTGTGTCCTCATCATGAATTTCATGGGATACATTTTCACATTCAGGTGGCCTCTCTATTAAGAATTTTTTCAATCCTTCCATGATCTCCCTTTTTAAACCATCCATCTTAGTATCCATTATTGCCTCCAACTTAGCTTCAGTTGAATCCATCATCCCTTGTAGTTCATCTTTTGTTATTGTCTTCGTTTGTAAATCATTTATGTCCCTACACATTTCTTCACCTTCATCAAGAGTCCAAGTAGGATTGTTTGGAGGCTTATTTGGTGTAGAAGTTCCCTTTTTGGTGGCATGTTGGCCGAGTTTCAATTTTAAACCTTGATTTTGAGGTGGTTCTGCTAGATGATATTTCTTTTGTTGTATCTCCAAATCCAAAATTTAGGTCCTTCTGGGTCTGGAAATTTGTTTTTGTATTTCTATGATATATCTTCTCTGCAATTCCATAGGTATGATAAAAATTGGATGTGCCAAGTGGAATTATTGTTAACTTCCCCACACCTTTCTGATTTTTGTCCCTTCTAGGAGAGCGTACTTGTAAAGACTTGACAAGAACACAATGTCTGATCTTTGATTCTAAACCTTATACCCGAAATACTACAGACTGTCTAATGTCCAATGCAACTGGTTTCACTTAATTTGGATACTCACTGAAGAAGATATCACTGTTTTACTCGAAACACATGTTTGAGACTAGTTAATATGATTAGTCAGATACCCTATTTGACACAGGGTGTATCTACAAAAGTAGGATGACCCAGAAGCTGAAATGTTTATCACAACTACCCTAATAATTTCTATGAATATCCTCCAGGTCTCAGGGTCTGAAACGTTACATAATTTTTTTTATAGAGAAAATTATGAGATGACTAAATTCATGATGATTCTAGAACCCTATCTTACACATGCTATATCTATGAACGTGTAAGGCCTTAGTAGATAAAATTTGAATCCCACGTACATGGATCCATCTAATAAATGTCCTACAAGGGGTTACTTCTTAAACATTGTAGAAAAAAAGTTATAGCGAAAATTCCAATGTGTTTTATATGCAACAACGAAACCCCAAGACCTTGAGCTTTGATACCAAATGTTAAGAACCAAATATAAAAATAGCATAAAAAAACCTTAGAATAAGTGCTCAACGCCTTGGAAAAGAGAGAATTTCATATAATAAGCCTCTTTTAAGGGGAAACCTCCTTATACACCATAAATTTCCAAATCCAAGATGATTTCGAATGAAAAGGTCTCCTTGGTATATATAGGAGACTAGGAGGTACAATTACACCTAATGAACCCAAGCTGACATAAAAAAATAACATTACTAATTTAATATGCCCAAATTAAGGGGTAATGTGCCACTATTTAGGGCTTAACATCTTTCCTTTGAAATAAGTCACTTTAAAGGAAATAACTTAGTCAAACCCATTTATGAAAAATAAATGTTGGTCGTACTACATGCAGTGTATAAATGTCTCCCTTACCTAATAGGAAGGTACTTAAAAGTAAAAACATATCGTTATCTAGTTTGAAGTAATTCCTGGAGAAACAATTATCTTTAAAAGAGAAAAAAAATGGGTTACAAAGATGCTAGGTTATGGATTTGAAATTACCTACAAAAAAGGAAAACATAATGTTGTGGCAGATGTCCGTTCAAGAAAATAAGAACAAATAGAAGGTTAATTGTGTGCTATTTCTATTATGCAATCTGATTGGGTGGAAGAAGCAAGATCAATAGGTATGCAAGATCATTCGACAACTACATGAGGACCCTGTTTCATTAGATAATTTTGTATGAAAGAATTATTTAATATGGTATCATGATTTCCTAAATTTATGTAAGAATTCCCAACTCAAAGAGAAGGTTCTTCTAGAATTGCACACTTCTTATATAGGAGGACATGCAATATTCTTGAAAACATACTATAGGATCAAGAATGATTTTTTATGGGAAGGTCATAAAACTGATGTTCAAAAGTTTGTGTCTAAATACTTAGTCTTCCAATAGAATAAGGGAGAGACAATCAAGACGCAAGGTCTCTACAACCATTAGATATACCAAATCAATATTGGGAAGAAGTTTCAATGGATTATATTATAATTTTACCCAAATCTGAAGGACAAACTCTTATCATGGTAGTAGTGGATCAATTGACAAAGTATTCCCATTTTCTATATTTCTCATCCCTTTAAAGAAAGTAAATTATCCACAACATTTATTGAAATAGGTCAAAAGATACATGGAGTCCCCAAGATCATTGTAAGTGAAAAAGATCTATTTTTCACTTAAAATTTTTGGACTGAATTGTTTTCTTGTTGGGTAATCCATTGGCTCATAGTTCATCTTATCAACCTCAATGCGAAGGGAAAACTGAGATTGTGAATAAATGTATAGAAGGATATCTTCATTATTTTGCATCCGATAAACATACACAATGGGTCAAGTGGTTTCCCTTGGAAGAATGTTGAAACAACACATCCTTCCATACTTTATAAAAAATGTTCCCATTTCTAACACTTTATGGATATGATCCTCTATCCACTACATAACCCTTGAAAGGGAATAAAAAGTTTCAAGCAGTGGAGGACCACATAAGGAACCAAAAATAGGTTCTCAAAATATTGAAGGACAACTTGGTTATGGAACAAAATAGGATGAAACAAGCAGATCAACATCACAATGAAAATGAATTTGAAGTGGGGGATTGCGTATTTTTGAGGATACAACCATATAAGTATATGCCCATTTTTGGATAGGTAGTTTGAATAACTAAGTTTTGAGGGCACCTACAAAATAAGGAAGAGCAACAAATAGGCACACAAAAGCAGGAATAATAATAGTTAGACATGAAAAATAAACATGCAGGTGCAAAGGAAGGAAAAACAACATGCAAGTGAAAAGGTAGGAAAAACGTGCATGAACCATGAGGGTTTTTGGGAGTGAGTTGTCATGAGTTGTCTTAGGGTTTTTATCCCTATTTTGATGTATACATATAAAAAGGGTCAGGAAATATGGAGTTGGTTACTTTCTCTCTGACTTAGTGGTTGCTTGATGAGAGTTTGTGTTCATGGTTTTTGGGAGTTTTTTCCAGAGATAGGCTCGCACTGCAGAGCAACTAGGAAAGTCTGGGTAGTATAGCATGCTATATCTATTATAGGTGAAACACGTGTTCCCGAGAGGATTATGAAATGAAGAATAATATATAATCCAATTGTTGTGGACGTAGACCAAGAATTGGGCGAATCACGTTAAATCCCGTGTCTGAATGTCTCCTTTTATGTGGTTTCTCATGGATGAAATATTTATGCATGATTAGTCTAGACCCATTTGTTATATGATTGATGCGCAGTAATAATGGATGTTTCAGTGAATGGTTTATGTTGCAATATGCGTTACCATGATGCTACATAATAGAGTTTATTAATTAATCAAAGGATATTGGATACAAAATATGGTGCATAGGGTATATAAGTAGTAATGGACATGCAAATAGCCTCACATCCCCTCATCCCCAGATAAACTTGGTTCCTATAGCCCAATATATACCTAGTGTGAGACTTCACTTGCATGCAGGTGATACAAAAAGGGTTGGCATATGAAGGGTTTTTTTGGTTGGATAACTTGAACCTAGGTTCTTACAACTGTGCGCCAACAAATGGTTCCATTGTCGAGACCTAGAATATGTAGTTGAGGGAATGTTTTGGAGGTCAATCAAGGAAGATATCGTCGAATTGAAATAAAGGAAGAAGCGATAATTTTCTTGAAGAGAGGATAGAAACCCTCAAATCAATGATGAACAATGGTTGCAAAGGTATGTGTTCTCCAATCTACATGAGATTTTATTTGGTGAATTTACGATTATCTTAGATGAATGGTTACAAACGTTAGAGGAGAAAACTAGAATATACTGAACTGCAACTCCAAGGAAATTGACTCTTGAGTTGGTAAGAAAATTGAATTCTTTAAGCAGTAATACTTCCCATGCAGTTGATTTCTGGTTGAATAACATACCGAAGGGTTATATTACATAATTTGTAATAGATTATACATAGTCATATAGTGTTGCATAAAGAGAATTTTTCAAGGGACTGTGCAATAGATTTTTAAAAACATTGGGTACCTAGATAAAGATGTTGCTATGCGATAAATGTGTGATGACAATGGAATCTGATTGCTAAATGGATTCACACACATAGGGGAACTGGGGGTCGACCGGGGGATAGTTTAAAGGTAGGAGGGATTGAAGAAAGAGATGAATAAGGAAGGGAGGGATTGAGGATGTAGAGAGACAAAGAAGGAATATAAGAATAAGAAGAGGAATTTGGGGTATTTTGCAGTGGAAGAAGATATAAAAGGTTGAAGACTAGGGTTGGGAAAAAAGAGAAACATAGTGAGAATGAGAAGATAAAACCTTGAGTACTAATCCAAATTGTAGAAATACCACATATATAAGGAGAGGAAGATGATTCTCAGTGTAGTCCCATAATATAAGAACCAATAAGTCCTACTCATGATGGATCCTGTGTCGAATCCACGACCCTGTGTGCATCAAAAAGATATGAGGTAACATTTGAATATTTTTCAAAAGAACTTATAATCAATAGAGGAAGTCATAATAGTATTCGCTAGAGTAGTGGAAGACATGTGTCGAGTCAGAGTCAACCAACATCACCAAGGGGAGGTACTACACAAAATAGCATGGAAGGGTTAGATAATACATTGAAAATGCCTTAGTTCTAGGGAGTTGGGTCAAAGGATCTATAACAACATATATTCATATGTGATATAATTTGATTTTCTAATAATGTCCAAGATGAGGCCACACAGATTTCACAATTGGAAATGAACTTTAGAGGTCGTGCATTGGTATGGTATTTGAAACTGCAGAGTACTACACCAATAGGTTAAACTAGGACCTTGGATGAAATTCGGTGTTATAGAAAATTTTACCACACTCCATGCATATTACTTTGATGGACTTCCATTTCCCTCTGCAGACTTAAATTCCTCCCTTTTCTCACTCTAGAGTCAAAAATACATATTTTTTTTCCATAAATGCGATCTACAATTAGACAAATCACGTATACATAGATTGCTCCATTACAAACCACGCACATCAGGTTTGGTGCTAAAAAAAAAACAAAAACATGTTGGGTTTCCATGACATGCCCATGATCCTTTATAGAAGGAGGTGGTCCATAGTATAATAATTAGAGAGGATTTAATCCAGGAAGCCGAGGAGGATTTCGTAGAGGTCGAGGAAGAGGAAATTTTGGAAGAGGAGGTAGATGACCAATAATCTTCTACAACTGCAATCAACCGAGACACTTAGCTCATGACTACCAAATCCTTGCACAACTTGCACATATTGTAGAGCATTGGATCATGCAACAGAAGACCATCCTCAACTATTTTATAAGTGGAAGGAAAGAGGGAATGATAACTAGAACCCAAATAATAATATCTAAAAATATCAACCGGGAAACACAATGAAGGACCTGGAATAGTAATTGTCATGTGTGGAGGAGCTAAGATAGGGGTTGATGTGACGAATAAAGGGAAACAAATGGACCAATGGGTGAGGAAATCAATAGGAACTATGCCAACATTTCATCCACAACAAGAAAAAGAGACATACCAGGAAACAAGAAAGGAGATATTGGGACCAAATTTGATAACATCAACATCATTTGCACCTCTTGTGTTTGACATGCCTTCGATCTATGATCATACTATACCATAAAGGCCGCTTGAGAAGGTAAGTACTTTAAGAGAATTTATGAAAAGTTGTTTAGAATTGATGAAAGATAAAACTTCGTTGAATGTATTATGTGAAATGATTTATCATTGCACATGTTAGCACAGGGGCATACCTAGGGTTCAACTCTAACAACACACCAACAATCCCTAACTACTGGCCCTTTCAGCAACACCTACGAAGCAGATGAAATCTCACCTGAAGTAGAAATAGGGGGTTGTAGGACACATGTGTCTACAACTAGAGGAAATACAAAGTGGATCCAAGGCAACACACACAACAACCTAGTTGTTCTCTATCTTCTTTAAGCCTACTGCGCAAACTATATCTCAGATCTAACACAATGATGCAATAATAGAACAATAGAATAATAGAATAACAGAAGGTAAATGAACACAACATCAACCACATGGACACAAAATATACGTGATTCACCCTCTCCCTAGGGCTACGTCCACAAAACTGTGTTTCTTGATATTATAAGAAAACATATAGTTATATCTGCGCTCTTAGCTTGCAGATATCTCTCTCCTCTCTCTCTTTCTCTCCTGACCTGCGCACCCAACTGAAGGGTTGATCTTCACACCCAGCTGAATATCTTACAATACTAGAGTGCTCTCCCATGCAACACTTCTCTACCTTACAACAATATTCACTCTCTCAATCCATAATGACAACAACATCAACTAATGACCAATACCGAACAACGAACCCCTCTTCTCTCATCAAGTTTCTTATTTATACATTACAATGACTCTTGGACATCCTTAGGCTGAAACCTAGGTGTCAAAACCCTAAGTATTAAAACCCTAGGTGTCAAAACCCTAAGTCCACTTTGACCCACATTCTCCGGGCTTCGCTAGCCTGTATTTCCATATTTTCTGCAAGGTGCTCCAAAGCATCCATTGGTGGATTTTTCCTCTTGCGGATTTTTCCATGACTTGTCCTCCTTGTTGATCTATTCTCCTCGATCTTCTCATCCAATGACTTGTTTTCCCTTAGTTCGCTCCTTCTTTTCTTCTTCTTTGACCACTTTGACCTTATCTCAATCAATATGCCTTCCGCACAGTTCGTACTTCACCTTTTCTCTGTAATATTCGCTTTCTTCCATAACCAAGTGCCAATGGGCCCCGAACACTCACCTGTGACTCGTCCCGAGGCACTGCAAGATTGAACCTTCTGTTTCGATTCGACTTCAGGCTGCGTAGAACAACCTGTGCTTCATGCTCTATTCACACTTCCTTGTGCAGACTGTCTTTTCTATGTCTGGTACCTAGTTTCAATTGCACCTGTTACCTAGACCCTTCTCCTTCTTCTTTTACCTAGAGAGTTGCGAGGCAGCTGCTTGTCATAGTACAAATTAAACCGGCTCCCGTTCACTAAACCTTCCTTCCATTCTCTGTTCAAGGTCTTCAACTGCGCAACTCCTCCTTTTGTAACATAGGCTATCTCATATGGCCCCAACCAATGTGTCTTGAGCTTCCTTGGATGCTTCATGAACTTGATTTCATATACCAGTACTAGATCTCCTTGCTTAAAGGATTTCTTCTTGATCTGTCTGTCATGGTAATCCTTCTCTCGTTCCTTCTGTACCTGCTGATGGAATCCTACTATAAATATGTCTTCCTCTAGTTCTACCAACTATGCAAGCCTGTTTTGAAGAATGCCAGTGTCATCCATGTTTGTAAATGCTGTAATTATTAAGCTAGGAAATGAATATTCCATAGGAACTACTGCTTCTATACCATAAACCAACTTAACTGGGGTCTGCATTGTTAGCTTCTTGCAAGTGGTTCTGTAGGCCCATAACACTACTTGTACTCTCAAATCCCAATCATCTCTGTTGACACTGCAAATATTCATTAGCGTTGTCTCCAGGATCTTGTTAAAGGATTCAACTGTACCATTCGCCTGAGGATGGTATGGAGTGATCTTCTGATAATGAAATTCAAATTCATGAGTCAAGGCTTCAATAGTTTTATTAATAAAATGTGTACCTTGATTGCTCATAAGGATCTTTGGGCATCCAAACCTGGTTATGATATCATCAAATATGAATCGTACAACTGTAATTGCACTACAGTCCTTAACTTCTCTTTCTTATGCCCACCTGGTAAAATATTCCGTCACAGTGATTATGTAGCGAGCTCCTGTGCACTTTTCTGGTGGGTTGATAGGTCCCATGAAATCAATGGCCCATTTCTCAAATGACTGTAAGGTTACCTGAGGTGCTAAAGGCCTCTCATCCCTTCGGGAAGGTTTCCCAACTCTTTGACATACATCATAGGCTCTGTAATATTCCTTAGCGTCTTTGTGTAAAGTGGGCCACCAGAGGCCAACTCTAAGGATCTTCTACGTTGTTGATTTTCCTACATAGTTTCCTCCTGCGATGCCTTCATGTGCTTCTTCCAAAATCAACAATCTTTTTTCCTCCATAACACATCTCCTCAAAATATCATCAGGTCCCATGTTATATAGCTGCCCAACTATAAGTGAAAAGTTTGCAACACGAACTACTAGCTGTTTCCTCCGGATGACTATATAGTCACGAGGTGCCATTTCTGTTGATAGGAATTGGAATATCTGGATGAAGTGATCATCAACCTTTTGGATGGCCAACAACTGTGCATCTAGTAGTGTATCCTCCAAGCTAGTAGGTTCCTCTTCATGTTCCAACCTAGACAAGTGGTCAGGTCCCTTGTTCATTCTCCCTGGCTTTACCACAATTTCAAAATCATATTCCTGAAATAACATAAGCCATCTGCATATCCTTCCCCATAACACTGGCTTGTTGACTAGGTATTTCAACATAGAGTGATCAGTGAACATATTAAAGTGTCCTCCCAACAAGTAGTGAAAAAACTTCTGCAATGCATATACAATGGCTAAACCTTCTCTCTCAGTGGTAGTGTAATTTATCTCAGCTGTAGAGAGTTTCCTGCTAGAAAAGGCTAATGGATGGTCAATATCTCCTACTCTTGTTTGTGCTAACAATGATCCCAATGCAATAGAGGATACATCGACATAGACATGGAATTACTTATTCCAATCTGGGAAAACTAGAATAAGCGCAGTGACCATTTTCTGTTTCAGTGTGTCGAAGCACCGCTGACATTCTTCTGTCCATTGATATTGACAATATTTCTTCAAAAAACTCTCCATGGGTGCTGTAATATGTGCATAGCCCTTAATGAACTTCCTATAGTATCTAGTATGTCCCAACGCAATGCAAAATTGTCTTACTGAAGTAGGAGGGGGTAGATCAACAATGATGGCAATTTTGGAAGCATCTACCAACAACCCATGCTTACACACAATATGGCCTAGCAACACTCCAAAGGGTGAAAAGAAGATGCACTTCTTCAGGTTTAGGGAAATCTGACATTGCCTACACTTATCCAACATTAGTCTTAAACATTCAATATGATTTTGCAATAAGCTAAAAATAGTCCAATCATCAAAATATGCTTCCAGAAATTTATGTAGAAAGTCCTTGAATGCTTCAACCACCACCCTAGAAAAGATGGCTGGTGCATCCTTCAATCCAAAAGGCATCACTATATACTAGTAGGAGCCCCATTTTGTTGCAAATGTGGTCTTATGGCAGTCTTCCTTGGCAATCCTGATTTGGTGATAACCCGAAAATCCATCCGTGAAGGAGTAAACTTCCTGTCCTCCCACATTATCTAACACTTCGTCTATAAACGATGTAGGGAATGGATCATGTAAGAATGCATCATTTAGTTTCCTCAAGTCTACATAGATTCTGATCTCTCTTGTTTTCTTATCTTGAAATACTATAGGGATAATCCATTCTGACTCTTCGATAGGTTCTATGATTCCTGCTTCCAACATTCTATCTAATTCAATCTTGACTTTCTGTTTATATTTGGGATTTAGTCTATAGGGTCTTTGCTTGACTGGCCTTGCATCTGGTTTCAAGGGAATCTTCATTTCTCTCATGGCCCCTTTAATTCCCTTCATGCCAGTGAAATTGGTTGGAAACAAGTCCTGATATTCATGCAACAATTCTGTGATTTTATCAATGGTGGCATCATCCCAGTAATCTCCAACGTTTGCTATCTTAGGTGCTTGCTCGGTTCCAATGTTAACTTTCTTGATTTTAATTGGCTATCCAATGAGAGGTAGTTCGACTCCTGGTCCTTCTATGTCTCTCTATCCTTCTGTTTCTATGATGTTCACCTTTGTAGGATCATCTTCTTCATCAACATTGCTATTATAACAAACCTGCAATTTCTGAAGAGGTGTAGTCCATTCATCCTCATCTTGTTGGATAGGGAAGCTAGGTGCCTCCTCAAATACTTTCTATCTTACAACTTGTAAAGATTGATCTACTATAGGGTACTAAATTTCAAATAAAAATGTAGCTACAAAGTTCTGAGCCATACCATACCAATCTGCAGTGGTGAGGCACAGTTATACTTGAAGATACCAATTGATAGGGGTTGTGTCCAAAGTGTTAAAAAATTTATGCACCCACTGATCTTGAGGAATGATGCTCCATGCTTCCTCACAACTTCGCACATGGTCCTTTAGACAACTTTGATCTGTGTATCTAACTTCACACCCTTCTACTTGTTCTGAAAAGTGCACTGTCATCAAAGTGCAACATTGCACCCAGTCCGTGATGTTATTTTTGTGCGTTCCCCACCATCTCGGTGGCGTTGCTTTCAAGGCCTCATCTAGTGCCAACAATCTCTATTGTACTGGTACAATTTATTCAAATTCCAATAAGAAAATTTCTAAATGATTTAAACCATCAAATGTGGAAAAATTACTGACTTTTGTGCCAATCCAACGAACTTCCCTGGTCAATCTAGCACATCTCTGCATAGAAACTTCATACATTTTGTTCTGCCAGTTCTCTAGTGCTTCTTCTAAATATGATGAACATGCACCGTCACTTCACCAACTTAAATTCTCATCGACTGTATGAATAATGTAATCCTGTTGTCTTGCAGTCAATTTATATATATTCTCTAGCTCGTATGAACGGTCTTCTTCTCTAATGGGATCTGTGTATCTGCAACCTTCATCAATATCCAGAGGTGCAATGACCCTAAGGCCATCACCTTCAAATGTCATTATTCTTTTCTTTAATTCAACAACAATAGAATCATTGAAATCCCAATCAATTCCTAATAGTGCAGGATAAGGACAACTATCATCAACTATCTCAATCACCTCGAAGTCTGCAGATGTCCTTACCCTGTCAATGTCCACAAGGACATGCTCCAGCCTTCCAAAGGGGCTTACTTCTTGTTGATTATCCATCCTGAGCCTGATAGGGGAATAAATCATCTTAGGTTTTCCCATCGGTGCCCAGGTCTACTTTGTCATAACATTGACTTCTGATCCTAAGTCAAGGAAAACATAATCTATATGATAATCTCCAATATGAGCATTAAGGTGTAGTTCCTTGTTTTTCCTTATCTTTTTGGATACCTGATGTACTGCTTTACTTAGCAGAGGATCTATCCTACCTATCTCATATTGTCTGATCAAACCTTGTAGCTCTTGTACAACTCTTTCATCCTTAATCAAATTTATGCAAGTACATAAAAATTCCATAAGCTTGCTTACCTCTTTTCCTTCTCTGGGTGAAGTAGACTGATCAAATGCCAAAGGCATTCCACATTCTCTTACTTCTGGTTGAGCCTTTGATGAAGACGCCTGATCTCTTACAAATTATTTTCTTGCCTCTTCAAATGTTTTCTTTTCTTTCCTTGGGTCGAACACTTGTGTATTTTCTGCAGCGCTTCTGACTCCTGATTCTTCTGTAGTCTCTCCTGGGGTCACTCTGTCTTCTCCTGTAACAAAGCCTCCTCTAGTGATAACAATGACTCTAGGATCCTCTCCATGAGGTTTTGCTGAGATTAGTTTCACTTGTTGGTTTCCTCCTCATTTCTTCTGAAGTTTGGCTAACAACGTAGGACACTCTTCAATAACATGTTCAAATGAGTTGTAGTAGCTGCAAGTGGTACAAGGGTTCTGATAGTCCCTTTCCAAGTGACCCAGATGTGGGTAGTCATAACAAATGATCTGAACTCGACCTCAGCCCATGCCTCCTCCTCGTCCTCTTCCTATGAATCCACCGCTAGGGTTGAAGTTTCCTCTTCCCGGGGAGTTAAACTGTGTAGTATTTCCCTTTTTTTGCATCTCTCCCCTAATCCTATATGTATCTCTTGATCTTTCATGCAGGAGATCATAATCCCTACAATCCTTCTCGTCATGCCCCACAGATTTAAAAAATGTGAAATAAATATTTGTAGGTGTATGAACATATTTTTTCATGTAATAACATTCACCAGGGCGATTTCTATTTCTACATACCTCTCACCAAGGTAGAGTGACCTGCTTCAAAGGGCTCATAGCTCCAGAATCCAAGTATTCATGAAATAAGGGACAATGATCCTTGTCATGGACCTATGACTTGCATCTGATACAATAGATGTCTTATCTTTTGTCTTTTCCCTTGTCTTTCTTCATATCTTCGACCTGTAGGGACAAGCTAGTTAGCTGACTCAAAATTTTACTCATACCTGAGATGGATTCTCACATAGGGGATGATTCTAGTTTCATGGTGATATCTAGTGCCTCAACCTGCAAATCAACCTTCTGCTGCATCAAAGGGACTCTGATGTGTGGTAGAAGGGAAGAAATGAACCATTCCTTGTTCTGTTCATCTGGAAGATGGAAACTCAATCGGCCTGTTAAGGTCTTGAACCTCTGATCAAACTCCCAAATAGGTTCATCTACTTTCTTTTTGATTTATTTCAGTTCTGTAATACATTGTGACTCCGACTTGGGTTTTTTGACTTCTACACTCAACGAAGTCTTGATCTTGTTCAACGGTTTAGGCTGTGCAACTCCGTTAACAAATTTCATGTACCATCTTAGTGCGCGATCTCTTAAGGTACTAAACTGAGCTCTCTTAACATATTTGTTAGTGACTTGCTTAATACTCCATACTACTTCACATAGAAACCAGTGCTGATCAAGATCTTCAGACTTGTTTCCCCTAAAGATAGGTAGCCTCATTTCATCCGCCATAGATCTTCCTAGGTTTCCCGACTGAGTATGTGATGAACTGCTGGTAACAATGCTTTGATGACTCCGACTACTCTGGTTACTCTTGCTACTTAACGCTACTAAAACAACATGAGTAGTGATAGTACTTACTTTAACAGTCTGCACAGTTCTTGAAGTTTTTGATTCTTCTCGGGGAGGTTCTTCAGTCTTCCCTTCCCCTGTCCCGACGAACTCTGAATGTTATTCATTCAATAACTCTTCTTCTTCTCCAATGTAGAACCCTTCTTCCTGTATTAGTGGTTCATGGCTCTACTCAAACATGTTTACTAGGGGAACCTATCTAAAGGCTCTCCCACTGCACGCATGTCCATCTTCTGTGTCGCTGTAACTTTCTGAGTTCTTGAACATTATCTTTTCAATCTGACCAACTATTGTATCTTCAAGATGTTCTTCTCATGTAATAGCGTCTTGATATTCAAATTCAAAAAGTGTAAAAGTTTTCCTCTCGACCGTTTAAAGAAATATCTCTCTGCTTGGCTATATGGCTATACTCTGTCAATAGAAAACTCACTAATATACCCTCCAATGGTGCTATCAAAACAATGATCTACTGCTCTTGACACAACGCTATCAACTCTCTTTACCTTCTTGATTAGCGCCAATGTCCAAACCACAGGCGGTCTAGATCTTATATCAAACTGGGTATCGACTAATCTGGATAACCACTCATATAGCTCCTTATGAATTCCTCCAAAGATGATTTTGTGTATATCAATAAAGATATACTTTCCCAACCGGTATTTTGTACTAAGTTTAGGGTTATTGTTCTAGGCTTTTGTGAAGTCCTTTTCTTGTTCTTCTATCCACTTATGAATCTCTATCTTCGATGGAAACCACCTTGAAATTCCCTCAAGAATATCTTGGTCCCGACAATAGAACCATTTGTTGGCATAGGGGCAGACCCAGGGTTCAACTCTAACAACGCACCAACAAGCCCTAACTACTTGCCCTTTTGGCAACACCAATGAAGAAGATGCAGTCTCACCCGAAGTAGAAATAGGGGGTTGCATGACACATGTGTCTACAACCAGAGGAAATGCAAAGTGAATCCAAGGCAACACACACAACAATCTAGTTGTTCTCTATCTTCTTTAAGTCTGCTGCGCGAACTATATCTCAGATCTAACACAATGATGAAATAATAGAACAACAAAATAATAGAATAGTATAAGGTAAAGGAACACAACATCAACCACAGAGACAACAAATATATGTGGTTCACCCTCTCCCTAGGGCTACATCCATAGAACTGTGTTTCTTGATATTATAGGAAAACATACAGTTCTATTTGCGCTCTTAGCTTGCATATCTCTCTCTCCTCTCTCTCTTTCTCTCCCACCCTGTGCACCCAGCTACAGGGTTGATCTTTGCACCCAATTGAATATCTTACAGTACCATAGTGCTATCCCATGCAACACTTCTCTCCCTTACAACAATAGTCAGTCTCTCAATCCACAATGACAACAACATCAATTAATGGCCAATACTGAACAACATACCCCTCTTCTCTCATCTAGTTTCTTATTTATACATTACAATGACCCTGGGACATCCTTAGGTTGAAACCTAGGTGTCAAAACCCTATGTGTCAATACCCTAGGTCCACTTTGACCCACGTTCTCCGGGTTTCGCCAGCCTATCTTTCCATATTTCCCGCGAGGTGCTCCAAAGCATCCATCGGTGTATTTTTCCTTTTGCTGAGTTGTCCACAACCCATCCTCCTTGCTGATTTGTTCTCCTCGATCTCCTCATCCAACAAATTGTTTTCCCTTACTTCGCTCCTTCTTTTCTGCTTCTTTGATCACTTCGACCTGATCTTAGTCAATATGCCTTCCGCACAGTTTGTACTTCGCCTTTCCTTTGTAATCTTCACTTTATTCCATAAAAAAGGGCCAATAACACACAAGAAAGGGGATTTTCTATCGCAAAGAGGGTAGTGAATCAGGTAATGCGCAAAAAGAGGACCAAAGGAGAGTTCAAAATGAGTGCATAGATTGGGTAATATGATGTGGACAATGTCATTTTAAACTTGGGTTCTGATGTAAATGTGTTACCAAAGAAAACATGGGAAATGATGGGGAAACCCAAGTTAACATGGTCTCCCATCTAGTTAATATTGAAAAACCAACCCAAAATAGTACCAATTGGTCGATTGATAGGGACACTTGTGAATATAGATGGGGTGCACAATATAGCAGATTTCGAAGTCATAGAGATTGTGGATGATGGCCATCCATATCCATCACTAATGGGGATAGAATGGGCCTTTGAAAATCAAGTTATCATTAATATGAAGAGGAGGTAAATGATATTTGAGGTAGGGGACTTGAAGGTTACTGCAACATTGGATCCGATAGAAGGAAAGAGGTACATAGAGCGAGCAAAATGGAACGAAATTGACAACCTGTATAATATGACTGCATGAATGGATGACTATGTTCACCCCACTGTGGATGGTTTCTTAGGTTGGAGAAGCAATAGCTCATGTGCATCTGATTTATATGAAGGTATGGAAGATTGGAAGCAGAGGATGTATGAAGTATCCACCAGACAATGTTCTCACATTACTCGATCATTTCGCTGGATTGGAACGAAGCTATGTGATCCACTCAAGTACGATGGTTTGACTAATATAAGTGTTGGATCATGTTGTCATTGATGCCAATGGTTTGATTGATTGATGTCAGGTGATTAATTGATTGATTGATGCCATTGATTGATGTTAAGTGATTAATTTATTGATTGATGTCAAGTGATTGATTGATGATTGATGAACAATGTCTTGATATGTATTGTCCTTGAAACGAACGGATAGATGAAGATGAATCAATGAGTTGTCATTGATATGATGCATAGATGAAGATGAATCAATGATTTGTCATTGATACATGATGAATATAGATCGATGTTGTTTCCTTGATATATGATCCATAGTTTGATTGATGTAAAGATGACTCATTATTGGCTTATCATGGTTGATAAGGAGTACAAATGGATGAACTCCAAATTGGTCCCCTTATGGTGAAATCCCTCATGGGAAGAGGCTTTACGGTTGAGTTATCCTAGAATAATGGTTGGAGAACCCATGCTTGATTGGAGAATAATGAATTGAAGATCAGTGAATTTGTTAGTGAAACTATCCTAGATGGATAGTGCTTGTCATTCCATTTCCGATGGTATGTGGAATGCCACATAAGTCCTCATGGTTTGAGATTTATGGCCTTACGAAGTTGGAGGACCCTCATATGTTGGCTTGAAGCCCCAAAAGGTCAAAGAAGTCAAAGTGCCTCAAAATAAGAAATCATTATTTAAATGATAAAGTAAGTGACAAAGTCAAGAAGGATTATTTAAATGATAAAGAGAAGTGACAAAATCAAATAATATTATTTAAATGTTAAAGTGAGGTGACAAAGTCTAGGAGGAATATTTAAATGATAAAGTAATGGAGAAATTTCTAAATATGGAAAGTGGTTAACCCTAGAAATGAGGAAAATAGGTTAAGTGACCTAGAAATGGGTTAATTGACCTAGAAGATACAAAGTATAAATACGAGGCTAGGGTCTCTCATGAACTGCAAAATTTTGGGAGCACATCCTATGTATCTTTGGTGAGCATATTGTGTGGATCTCTTGAGCATGATTGAAGATCTATTCTGAGAGAGAGAGTATGGAGGATCTCATGAATGCATCAAAGTTTCATAATGTCTAAGATATTGATGGTGAAAGTTTCAGAAGTTCAAAAACCCTAGTTTCTGAGGCATACACGGGATAACAATGTATTAGGGTGTGTTTTATACGCGGTCTATCAATGTATTAGGGTGCGTACGTACGTGGGATGGAAGTGTATTATGGTGCGTACATGTTGGAAAAACCATGGAAACTTGAAGATATGAAGATGAAAAGGTTCTAGATTCTGAGATCAAGTTTCCAGAAAGGTCTATAGTGCTTAGATACATCAAATCTATCCATTGGTTCAAAAGGTATGGTCACATAGTTGTCTTGATGGATACTCTTGTTTGTTGTGTGGTGAATGCTTAAAGAATTCATGGTATGACTGTTTTCATTTGTGTTGCTTGATGGAGTGAGAAACACTCTTCTAATTCAATGCTGATATGATTGCTATAGTATGCTGATTACTTATACATGTTTGAGTAGCATTCATATTGTATGGTTGAGAAGCATGAGTTAGTTATTGGAGAGCTTGGATGTGTTGTGACTGGTCATGAGTCATATTGGACAGTGAGAGATAGAAGAGAATGATGAATTGGTTGCATAGGATCTGAGTTGATTCTGAAGAGAAAACCCTAAGTAACTCAGAAGGCATACGCAGGATGTAATGCATATAGACCACATACATACGTGGTCTATAGTGAGCTAGGGCACGTACACACGCGGGCTGCACTGCTCACAGGCCACATACCTGTGACAGATTGACTTCTTAATTTTCACGTACACATGGGGGATGACTTCTTAATTTTCATATTACGTTTAGGATTTGACCAATCTGCAAAAGGGGATAAGAATATTCTTTGCAGTTACACAATATTTCAAAACCCCCTCTTAACAAGAAGGATATTCTTTATCTCTTGACATGTCACTGGATATCATCATCAACTGAACAATATCATCTAGGCAATATCATCAACTGGATAATCATCATCAACTTGACAACAACATCAACTGGATAACATCATCAACTAGGTAACAACATCCACTGGATAACATCATCAACTCGACAACATCATCAACTTGGTAACATCATCAACTAGGAAACATCATCAACTGGGTAACAAGAGGCATCAATATAATCCATTTGGTCATCTGGAATCATGATCGCTGACTGGTTCTCCATGAATACATATTAAAGAAGTTTTCTTCTCTTTATCTTCATGCAAAAGATACTCTTTCTTTCTTTCATCTTTACACAGAAGATACTCTTTCTTATCTTCACACAGAAGATATCTTATCTTCACATAGAATATGTCTTATCTTAACACAAAACATATTCTATGAGTTTTTCCATTCCTTTTATGTTCTCCCTTCTCTTGTAGTCATCTATCTCTGTAAAGTAGCTAGAGAGGTAGTGGGAGGGGGCCAGAGGGCCCATAGTGATAATAGTGAAGGTCATTCAATGTAAGGTGGACTAGGTCCACTATATTATTAAATAAGGCCCACTATGGTAGTTAGATATAATATATGGGTAGTTAGATATAATAAATTTAAGAGGACTTCTTAGAAGGTTCTACTTCTAGAAGATTCCTCCTCTAGAATGTTCTTAGGTGATGGTAGCACTATATAAAGGGGTTCAAGCAATGTAATGAAACATGAAGAGAAATATTGTATTTGGAGCGGTAGCTCAATAGGAGGATGCCCCCTTGAAGAGGCAAATGAACAGGAGAGGATCCCTTCCATAATAGGATCCATTGTATGGTGTTGCCCTACCCTAAGGGTTTGATGGTAATAAAGGAGATTTTGCATATTATTCTTGTATATCTATTGTGGTGCTTTTGTATTCAGTATTAGGTTCTTAGCAATCTCACCCATCCATTGGGGAGGACTACTACCATAGCTTCACTCCTAGTCATCCCACATGAACTAGAGAAGATAAGATGCTAGCCTGGGAAAGACTAGATTCCCTTTCCATGATCCATGTAGGATCACGACACAAACCTCAAGAGCCAACTAACCATTCCACATGGTCAAGGTTTGTGTTCTAGGCTACTCAATCCTTGGCCAGAGGAAAGTATCTGCCCGCTGCCCCTTGGAGAAACATCAACACTCCTCTTTACGAGGGTGGTCACACCCCTCTCTACAAGGGTATTCTAGCATGTCCCTAGAGTATCCAAAACTCAACACTTGGACAGAGGCAAACCTTGGAAAATTTCTCATTCCCCTTCTCTATGAAGGTCTCTTCCTTCTATACGAAGGTATATTTATCTTTTCCTTCTCTATGAAGGTCTACCTGTGGGATTGATAATTCCTTCTCTATGAAGTTCTAGCTATGGGATCTTAAAAAATATCTTATGGTCTAAACTCTTTCCATGGTATAATACCATGCTACCCATATGCTGGGCACCATCCATCTGCTGGATAACTTTCATCTTGATCAAAATATCTCATTACTCATCAACTGAGTAAAATTTTCCATGGACCACTCCTTTCCTAACTACAGCAAGTCACGACCCTCCATTTTGAACTCAAAGACATAGCTCCCTCTTGCACCAAACTAAGAGCTTCTTTACCCGTGTAACATCTGATAATCATCATCCTTGAAGTTCTCTTCTGCAATATCCTAGGTGCCTTCTTGAGTTCAAACATTTCTTTCTTTCTGACTACATACTAGATCAACTTGCTCCCTCTGCATCTATAAGAATAGTATTGGAGCAACCTATAGTTACCTGCATCTCAAAAACTATATCTGAGTATCCATCTTTCTATTCATCTTGAAAATTTCTGTTATGCATCTTTAGGAGCCTCATGCTCCTATATATAAATACTGGATACTGTATGGTCTTTATTGACTGTCACCATATCATAATTCCTTCTCATGCTGTCTAACTTCTGCAAGTCAAGGCATAAGTTCTTTTCTTCCGAGAGCTGTAAACTTACTTACAATATGATTTCTGAGATATGTCACTTAGCCAATCAGTCAGTAACAATAAAAAATAATCAAATAAAACTATATTTTGATTTCTATCAGAGTAGTACACATATTTTCTTAATAAAAACTTGTTCAACCATGTACACATCTGAAACCCTAATCATGAATAAGAATTTTGAACTCTTTTTCACTCTATCTATGAAATTACCAAATTTCCCCTTACTATCATAGCTAAACACATACCTTTGTCACTCTCATGAGTGATCATACCTGAAATAAATATTTTATCTCTTCCTTTATCCTCTTCTTTGATACTTCATTCATAAATCTGCATAGACACTGAAATAAAACAAGGTTAATTAACATTCTCACAAATATTTAAATGATAAAGTATTAAAGTAAACAAGATACTAAAAATAAACATGAATACTTATATTTTTTTTTTGTGGGGAGGCTCCACAGACTCCACCATTTTCTATATTTCTTTAGATCAACTATCTTCAACTTAAAGTACATAATCCTCAATTTCTACTAAAGATTTCTTTGAGGGAGGAGATTCCTCTTCCTCTGCCACATGTGCTTGATGCTTTCTTTTCCATTTTTCTTGAGGACAGTCACTGGAAAAGTGTCCCAACTTTTGACAGTTGTAGAATCTGATCTTTGAAACATATTTCTTCTTGTCTGGAACTCTTACAGAGTTAGCTTCTTTATTGTTCTTCCCGAAGGAACTTATTCTGTTCTTTTGAATTGTAAGATATTTCTCTTCATCGACAATTAATCTCTCCCGTTGGTCTGCAAGTCTCGATTCTTAATGTGTGCAATCTACCCATAACTTATCAAACTTGGGTATCTTGCTTCTTGCACACACTCCTTGTACAAAAGGAACCCAAAATGTTGGAAAACCATTTAGGGTTGTTGTTGGCCCTTGACCAAGTTTTGGGAGATTCTTGGTCATATTGACCTATTTTGGGACTTTGACAACCTGTCGAAGGAGGAGCGCAAGATGAAGTAGAGATCATGGGATATTGACCTAGTTTTGGATCCTTTTTGGGATTTTGGGAATATGTAATGGGAATGGGATGTCGGCCCATGGGTTTACCCATGTTTAGTCCTATTTTGTATGTATAAATAAAAGGATAGGCAATGTAAGAAGAAGTCAAATAATGCATCTATGTGATGTGAATGTATGCTAAGTGAGAGTAGATTCTATAAGTTCTTTGTGCATGACTGTAAGAGACTTGCAGAAATAAGTGTAGGTCCTTGTAGAAGATTGTGGAAGGATTAGTACTGTAACGCAAGGAAGAAGGATCTAGTGAGCTGCACAGATATTTTGTCCTATGTGGAGTAAGGGTTTGATGGATTTGTTTTTGTAACCAATTGAATGAAGACAATAAAGAAGAAGAGTTGATGGATGTAGCCCCAAGGTGGGGGTGAACCACGTAAACATTGTGTTGTCTTGCTTTGTGCTTGTCTTAATGTGTTTATGTCTTCTTTTGCTAAGTGATTTAAGATGATTAGATAGATCATATTATGCTTAGTGCTAATGATATGTGAGAATATTAGATCTGATTCATATGAATGTGCTTAGTGCTCGATCTGCTAGATCTAACCTATATATTGATGCTAAGTGCTTAAGTACATTATAACAATGTGAGTGTTGTGAAGCCCTATTTTATCAACGAAGTGATTAATGATTATATATTGAGTAAAGAACGGTGCTAAGTGATTTATTAAGTAGTACAATCATAGATCCGTGTCCCAGCTAAGGTTGCAGACATCTAAGTCTTAGAACCACCCCTGCCTCTACCTCGGGTGAGATTTCATCTGCTTCGCAGGTGTTTCCAAAAGGGTTGGTAGTTAGGGATTTGTTGGTGCACTGTTGTAGCGTTGAACCCTGGGTCTTCCCCTGTGCCAACAAATGGTTCTGTTGCTGGGACCTGAAACTATGATTGCTGGGAACTGAGGAAGAAGAAGCTTTGTGCAAAGATTCGATCTAGGATTGTGAAATATCTATGCGTAGATATGTGCCCTAGTGCGCAGTGTCCTACTCGATTTATAAATCTCTGTGCTAAAGAAGGAAACCCGATCTGAAGAAAGGAGGTCGGATTTGAAGGAAAGAAGCAAGATCTAAAAGCTTTATGCTCTAAGAAAGGTAAAAGTGAGAATTTTTGATTAAAATATGTAAGATTTGCAAGCTCTGTGCTATGATAAAGGTAATAATAGTTAAAATTTTTAGATCTGGAAGCTTTGTGCTCTGTAGAAGTAAGATAAGTGGAATTTTTTGTTTCTAGAGTATGGATCTAGGTATGTTTAATAGAGTCTATCCTAGTTTGAAAACTAGGGCATTAATAGATGAAAGAAGGTTTGATATGAGTATATATGATAAGAATAGTGAGATATATGTTATACCTATGCATAGAAAGAATGTTGGGACTAACGAATGGATGCGGGATCCCAAAAAGAATTTATTGCAGGTTAGCTCCTATGATCCTAGTGCATATTACAAAAGAGGTTGGGGATCATTTAAAAGAAAGAGAGGATTAACCCTCTGTTACAGTTGCAGAAAACCATGACATATTGCTAAAGAATGCCCTAGGAGAAGACCTAGTTGTATTTGTTGCAAAGCTATGGACCATGAAGTGTTGGATTGCCCCAGAATGATTTCTAAGCTTGAAGGAATGAATCTAAATCAAGAAAACCCTAAGGAAACTCTAGAGGCTATAGCAGAACCCCAGGAAGAATCAGAGAAAATATTTCTACAGATGAGAGAAACCTTGAATGACCACCGACATATTAGATTATCAAAGATCTTTGAAGACAAGGAATGCCTTGAAGCAAGAATATAAGACTTCGACATTGACTGTGTTCTAGATGAGGAAACACAGGTGGATATCATGACATAGAGAACTTGGGAAGCTATAGGAAGGCTTTCTATGATTCCTTCATTAGGAGTACTAGGGTTATTCAGAGGAAAACTAGTAAACCTGTGTGGAAGGCTCGCTTAGATACCTATGACAATCAATGGAACTTCGACAGAGGAAGATTTTGAGATTATTCAATTTATTGAGGAAAGCATCCCATTTACCATGTTAATACGAAAACCTTGGATTGACAGATCTCAAGCCAGATGAAAGGAATAAGAAGAAGTTTTGGAGTAGAAGAAACAAGACTTAAAAGATTTCATGACTAGAAAGATCGCACAATTGATTGAATAAAAGGAGAACAGATCGAAGCTATTTGACACTAGAGACCTGTTGGCAGCCAACCCAATTTTTTTGATTGCTCTCAAAAGCTTCCTACACCCCTTGTCGTATTACGACAAACCATTGTCGCATTGTGCTAATGGACATTCATCTTATTTTTGCGACAATTCCAATTCAATTTCGTTTTTA